>ML809021.1:203538-222121 GCA_009831015.1 Picea engelmannii
ATTGTTGCATTTGACACATTAGTCAGGGAATTTCTCTCTTCCAATACCTTATATCTTCTTTATGGATTTCTTTTGATGATAGCCACCTACAAATGTGGATGCAATAAAATAATATCAAGGCATACATAAATTTGCAGATAAAACAGAATATGTCAATAAGTTCCGCTACAAATCACATAAGTACATTTTCCTTATAAAACAATACTTACCTCATGTATTTGCCAAGTACATAAATAATTTGTTTTATGTTGTTGTCAAAGTCGTCTGGGAGAGATAAAGGTAGAACATATTGTAACAAAAAACAAATAATTATTATTTGTTTCCAAAAAATGTTTACCAATAAAGAAATATATTATAGCCTACTAATTACCTTAATGAATGTATGCCAGTCATGTGTTTTAACCCCACCAAAATCACTTTTTTTCATTAAGATATTTTGTATGTTTGACGAAAACCCCATCGGAAACCTAATTTTTCGAATGACCTCTTTTACAATATTGCTTTGTTGCTCCATCAATAACCAAGGAAGAGTAGTATTCTATTCATGACCATCGCCATTATAATTAATAATAACACTTTGCAATGCGTGATTAGCTTCCTGGATGTCACAACAAATCTTTCCAATTCTCTCTTTGTCTGTCCTTCCATCTAATATTCACCATAACAACTTTGTTATGTTCTTCTTGATATGCATTGTATCAAATAGATGGACTATTTGTAGGTGCTCGTAGTATGGAAATCTACTGAATTGCATTGGGTAACTTTTCATTACTCGTGGAAGCCCATTCGTGCCTTAACGACATTCATGAAACATCAACAAATTGAAATTAGCATTAATTAATGGGACAAATTGAAATTAATACTAATGAAATTAACAAAAGATTTATATAATATGTCATACATAAATAATTTGTGTACCTTGACGATTTATAATATATTCCAACTTCCATAGGAGAGGTGTCATTCTTCGTGGTTTTTTCCCATTTTCTTCTTTACCATTGAATTTTGTTTTGTCTGTAGTTCGATAACTATGGTTCTTAGGCAGAAAGTGCTTATACTAATCAAACATTTCTTTTCCTAAACTCCTTGAACAACGAGATTTTATCCTCGGACCACAAACTGGGCATGCAAATTTACCCTTTGTTTGAAGACCTACAAGATATATGAATTAATGTAGCGTCAAATTAGAGTTACAATTTAAAATAATGCATGATATTTTCAATAAATATATATAATATTAAATCACAAAATAAAGTAACAATATACCACAAAAATGTGTTAACCCGGGAACCTCATGAATTGTCCATGATAGTATTCCATGGAATTGAAATCATTTTTGCCCTATTGGTCTAGAGATGTCATACACAGTGACGCTAGCCCATAACTTCAAAAATTCATTGATAAGAGGCTCAATATATATGTTCATATATTTAACCTAGTACCTACCTAATTGGTTCAACATACTACATGATTAATTATACTTATCTAGATGTTGTTATATATAAAAGAAATAATTACCATGCATGAAACAAAGAAATGAAACATTTTGTCATACTTTAAAGAAAATAAAAGATAATTAAATACCTGGAACAATCACTGTCAACATTGTGTTCTCTCTCTTGATCGACATCCAAGGAATAATGTTATTGTTTATAACAAAAACAGGCCACACTGAGTATGTAGAATGAAGCTCTCCAAATGGATTGACACCATCCACTGCCAGCGAAAGTCTAACATTACAAGGTTCTTCTTTAAAAATTGGCCACTTTTCTTCGATGTACTTCAATGCAGAACCATCTGCAGGAATTCTAATAACATCATCTCGACTTATGTTCTTTGCATGGAAATCCATAAATTGTGCTATACTTTGGCACCTGAACAACCGCTGGAAACGTAGAATTATCGGAATATAACGAAGAACTTTGTGAGGCACCTTCTTTGATGCTTTATCAGTTCGATATCTACTTATTTGAAATTGTGGGCATTCATTTTCTAATGCATATTATCCATAATATATGATATTATCATTAGGATATGCATCAATAGCCTGATAGTCCATTCCAATTTCTTTCATAATCATGGATATTTCTCGATATGTGCGTGGAAAAATATTTGACGTCGGTAATAAAACTTCACCTAACAATATTAATCATCAATATCGCATCCAATATACTAATTTACAAATTAGAAAACAATAGCAATATAGGTAAAAATTGAACCTTTTAAGTATTTGTGAACATGCAGGCATAAATAATTAACAAATTAAATACCTTAGTATCTGTGTTACCTTAGTATCTGTGTGAAGCATGTGTTTGATAAACCATTCAAAACCTTCATGTTCACCAACAACAATATAGCAGATAAAAGATTTGTTTTTGAGCCTTCATAAAGAGGTTGGCATGACTTCTCGAGTAGAGGATCAACATCATGACTATCATCGTAGTTGTCCTCATCCATTGGAGCAAATGTGTCTTGGATCAATCTATGTATCTCATCTTCCTGATTTGAATCACTAACATTATATCCATCCATATCATCATTAATAACTTGATCAGCAGCTTCAATATTCTGATCTTGAAGTTCATCACCATGTAAAAGAGTATTTATTCTAGTACTTGGCAAATAACTCTCTGGAGGTCGACATTTTGGGGGCATCGTCTATATATTTAAAAAAAAACATAGAAAAGTTAGTGTGTATAGAAAATATAAAAATCCCGATAAGAAATATTACTAAAATTCATGACATGATGATTAGTATAGAGAACACATTAAATATTGAATCCTCTTACCAAGGGACAATATTCATAACCCCCTTCGATGTGCCCCTTCTCCCTACAATGTCTTTCAGTTATTGTTATTAACAGTCTTTTTCTTTACAAGCCTCTGCAATCATAGCAATGGAAATAACATTTTACATCACCCCTCGCCTCTAATGTTTCTCTTAACCGAGCAAGCTTCCAGTCATTTTCGTTCATAGTGACAAATCCTTGTCCTGACAAGTAATTTTTGTACCTACACCATACCAAACAGTAACTTGTCAAATTTTTATATTTTATCTACTCCATGATATTTTAGCTACTTCTTTCGATTATGATATGTTTAATTACAGTGACCTACAATCCTCACAATTATTTCTTCCAAGACATTTTGACATGCTTCTTTTTTATTATCGATTAACTATTAAGATCGATATGCTTCAATTTGTACTTTAGAGTAGTGTGTATTGAATCACCATGAAAACTAATTACACACCATTTCACGAAAGTGGTCAAAATTTCTCAAACTTGAATCACTCGACACCATACACTAGCCTCTAAGTTGTTTTGTAGACAACTTACAATACTTCTTCGAAAAATATTTTTCTTGACATTTCACATGAATTTCCATAGAATATACTAACTAGATCCAAAAACCAAAGACATGAAATATGGTACTACACATATAATATATTATCAAGGAAAAAACAAGCTACATGAAATTTCAACATTTGAACAAAAATTTACAAATTAAATGAATACATCAATAAAAAAAACACACTAACCTTGAAAGTTCAAAATCCAAGCTATGTAGATCGAGAATTGGATTTGTTCAATCGATGGATGACGGAAAAAATAAACAGCCCAAACAAAAGCCACGAAAAATGTTGCAGCTATAGAAATTGTGTCACAAAGTCTCTTAAAGTCAAGTATATATAGATCAACTAGTCAACTAGCCGTTAGCAAATGCTTTTTGAGATAGGAAAAATTATTGTGGCAGTAGCGACAAACTTTCATGGAAATTGCGACAAAAATCCCGACCAAGTTAAAAAACCTATTTGTAGCTATATCGACGAACTTTCATGGCAATATCGAAGAAAATCCTGCCCTATTTAAAAAAAAAAACATGAAAATAAAGGAAACGTGGAAAAATTTCATGGAATAATCTGCCCATATGTAGTAGTTTGTTGAGAAAGTAGAATTTCATATCCCAATCTGAATTTGGCAGACTTAACAAATTTCAAGGTCAACATAATTATACTATTTCTAGTAGATTTTATCATGTATGTGTTATAGCATCAATTGCCAGCATTGAAGCATTGATGATTTTGTTGGCCTTGTCCCTATCCTACTTGCAGACACCTTTTCCCCATACCTCCTTTGGATCATCTAAAAAACACTTTTTTAGAACTTGTACGTGCCCTAAATGCTCAAAAAAATTATTTTTGCATAATTGCAAGTTAAGTGTAATGCATCCGACCCCTGAGTGACGTTCCTAGGGATGGGGCATCAAAATTTCATTCTCCTTAAGTGATCAAATCCTTCATTTAGGGTTTCTACGACACTCTGCTTGTCTAGAGTTTTCTAACCATGGTCTCCATGCTCAAACCCAAGCTCAGAGTCGACGGATATACCTTTTCGATGTTCTTCGGGCATTCATTGGTTGAGAGCCACGTAGTGCCCACGTGGATCCACATCACACGTTTTATTTCCAAGTTCCTTCCTCCACGGTGGAAGACCATCCACTGCCCGATCCCATGGTGGAACTTACTCTCTTTCTCCTATATTAGTTGTGGAGGAATTTGACGCTCTGGCGCTTCATGCCTCTTTACTATCTATGCACGAGACCACCCGGAGTTCCAAACTTACGAAGTCCCGTAAGCTCACCACATGACTCTGCAATCCAAGTTGATCGGTCTCTCTATCATACTACATCCCATACCCTCCAGAGTCCTGAAGTCCCAGATTCTCAGAGTCTTGGTCACTTCACCAACCACATTGGCTAGGCTGACACATATCAGGAACTGACACGTAGGAGGGGACAGGGTGACACGTGTTACGTTCCAATGGGCCTATAGGGTACGTGATACACACAACTCCAAGTGACATGTGGCACATCAAGCTAGGGTCCACGTCACTCTGGGTGGCATCATTGCACCTAGTCACCCTAGACTGACAGGGTTCTACATTCCTCATATCTCACAGTCGAGATCGAGTCACGTAGACTTATAGATATATGGCTCTAGTTACCTCAGGGATTCGTCGTTTGGGAGTGTTGCTATGCAAACTCCTCTTACCTCCTGAAACATCCAATATTTGAATTAAAGGAACTAGCACCACGTGTCCCTGATATATCAACGGTTGGGAAAGGATTTGAAGGATCCCACAATCTACGGTTTTGGGTCTTTCACGGCTCCGACCTTCGAGGTTTCGGATCCCGGTTTAGTTGACGAGATAGGTCCACCCAACCACCTGGGGAACCACCTATCATTGGTCAATCTTACAGGAAATCAAGTATCTCGGTTACCTTCGGCCCGTATAAGGTTGGTAAGGTCGATCATACTCCAAAGTTCTAGAATTTCGGAGCTCTGAAGCCAAGGGGACATAACTTTCTTAGGCGTAGCCCAAGATTCCTAGGTATTATTCATATGGGTCCTTTCAAATGGATCTCGTTTGCTCGTCTTCCAAACGAAGGGACCTCCCCTTTTTAATTCTTCCACCTCGCTATTTGTCCTGATATTTTACCATGAAATGGTTAAGGACTTGGGTCTGGAATTCTGATCGCATGACAATGGGTCTAGAAAGGCATCCTCTTCATATGGACAGGTTCAGGTATTCACAATATCTCCTATCTCGGTCGTCTTACAAGCTCATGTCCCAGGAATCCTTAGGAGTTAAGTTGGGCATACAGACTATTGGTCGAAAGTGTAAGATTACAAGCAAAAGGAGGCATGTACATATCATAACCATTCCACACTGAAAACATTTATAAATAAACATATGTATAAATCCAAGCATTCATCCATTATGCCAGTTCAACACATAAAACAGGAAATACTTATCAGAAACAGATAACGTGAAGCGACTATTGAAAGGGGTGCCCATTTCCACCCAACCATAGGTTCAGTCAATCCTAACGGATTTATGACTAGCCACCCCCGAGCTATACCACGATGCTCCGTGATAAAATCCTTTCTTCTAGCTCAGTGACAGTAGGGACAGAGGCTACTCTCCTCCTCCTGCAGGGTCTTGGAAACAGTTTACACGATACCAAGAAAGGACAACCAGCCTCGTTTATCAGCTCATATCATAACCCCACTAGCCATCTCCCTGTGACCAAAACACTTATTTTCCAGTTCTTCCTTGAACCTGAGAGCTTCACCTCTTTTCTCTACACTCTTCGAAGGTCTTCCTCTTCCCACCACACCTTCTTTTCTTTCCTCCTTTATTCATGTTGTGTGTGGCTCAAATTCCCATCCCGTGGTCAGGTCTGGAAACCTTACATATGGGTGCTCTTCCCCATCCCCTCATTAACTCTTAAGGAGGTCTTTCCACCTACCAGCCTGACTGTAATTCATTTCTGGGTCAAAGGACTATTCTAGTCCTAAGAAATTAAATCCAGTAAGGTGGTTGGTTTGGTGAAGGTTAACGCAACCATTCCTAGTCCCCTTCACCATCTCTTTTCATAGCATTTGTGATCTTTCTTAGTACACCCCCCTTCTAGGAGTCATGCAACACTTACCCATTTTCTAGTAGATAACAGAATTTACATTCATTGACCTTGTATACTAAGGTCCATCGAATCAAACATTCACACATATTGAGTTTTCCATAGTCTCTTGGCCATTATAGTTACATTTACAAACTAGGGGAAACATGGGGTTACAATTCCCTCCCCATTAAAGGAACATCATCCTCGATGTTCTATCTATCAACATGCTCTATATATATAGAAGTGAACAAAAATGGATATGCATGTCTCATGGCATCCTCCATTTCCCACGTAGCCTCATCTAGGCCAAAGTGTTTCCACTGCACCTTGACCTATGCAATGTTTCGATTCCTGAGTGGGGTTTCCTTCCTGTCTAGTATGCATTGAGGTTCCAGCAGGAATTCTCCCTCTGGCTCCACTTGGATCACAAACCAGTCAATTATATGATTAGAAACATGTACATATTTCTTCAATAATGAAACATGGAAAACATTATGTGCCTTTACTGTGGGAGGGAGTGCTAGCCTATAGGATACAAGTCACACTCTATCTAAGACCTCAAAGGGTCCACAATATCGAGGTGTTAGTTTGGCACAATCTTCCATTCTCAAGGAACTCATCTTGGGCCTAACTCTGAGATATACATGGTCTCGTGTCTTGAACTCTCTGGGAGTTCTCTTTTAGTTGGCGTAACTTTTCTGTCTATCCTGAGTGATTTTCAGATTTTTCTTTATCTGAATCACTTGTTGTTACATTTCTTTCAACATGTGGGGTCCGATTGTAATTCTATCCACTGGATTACTCCATCTCACTGGATTCTTGCACTATGTACCATAGAGAGCTTCATAAGGACTCATCTTCAGTGATTCTTGATAATTGTTGTTGTAGGAAAATTCTACCAGTGGCAAGTAGTCTTCCCACTTCTTAGGTTGATGCATTACATGCATTCTTAGAATGCCTTCTAATATTTGGTTTACTCTTTCTATTTTTCCATCAGTTTGAGGGTGATAGGTTGTGTTAAACAACAATTTAGTCTCAAAACCAGCCATCAAGGATTTCCAAAAGCTTGAAGTGAATTCTATGTCTTTGTCAGATATAATCTCCCTAGGCATACCATGCAATCTGAATATCTCCTTCATGAATATGTTTGCAATATCTATTTTCTTGCAAGTTGATTTGACAGGAATGAAGTGAACGGACTTGCTCAACTTGTCCACCACTACCATGATGGCATCATTTTGTCTGGACAATTTTGGTAATCCGGTGATGAAATCCATGGAGATGGTCTCCCATTTCCATTCTGGAATTGTTAGCAGTTGAAACAACATTGTTGGCTGTTGGTTTTCTACCTTAACTTGTTGGAATTCTAGACATTTAGCTAAATATTCAGCTATGTCCTTTTTCAATCCATGCCAATAGAATTGTTTTCTAGTGGTCGTAATCATTTTTTGATAACCTGGATGACCAGTGTATGGTCTCTTGTGTAGTTTGTCCATCATGAACCTCTTCAAGTCATCACAACTTGGGATATACAATCAGTTTATGTAATTCAGCAGACCTTCATCCAGCATCTGATAGCCTTCATACTTTAGCCCTGTGGGCTTTTGTTTTAGGTACGATGTCACGGTCTTGAAGAATGCATATGTTTCTTGTGCATTCCTAACTCTTTCCCTGACATCTATTTGACAGGTTCTCACCACTTCCAGATGAATCAGTTTCATACTTCTGCTAAGGGCATCAGCCACCCTATTTCTATTTCCTTTGATGTTTTTGATTTTGAAATCAAACTCACTAAGGAGAGCCATCCACCTAGATTTTTTAGCATTGAGTTTTGGTTGATAAAACAGGTGCCTCAACCCATTGTGGTCTGTCATAAGTATAAATCTCCTACCAAGGAGGTAATGCCTCCACATTGTTAGAGCCTACACTATGGAATCCAACTCTATATCATGGGTCACATAATTGATTCCATGCTCATTCAATTTTTTGGATTCATAGCATACTACACATCCTTCTTGCATAAGGACTGCTCTGAGTCCTTCCTTGTAGGAATATGTGCATATGAGGAAGTAAGTATTAGGGTCTGCAATCTTCAACATAGGTGCATGGGTCAGAAGGTATTTTAGTTCCTAGAATCTTTCTTCACATTCTGATGTCCAAGTGAATTTAACCCCCTTTTTCTGAAGTGTAGTGATTGGGAAACCAATCTTGGAAAATCCTTTTATAAACCTTCTACAATATCATGCTAAGCCCATAAAGGATTTGATATCAAATACATCCTTTGGGGTATTCCATTCCATAATAGACCTGATCTTGTCAGGGTCTACTGCCACTCCTTCTTTAGAAATAACATGGCCTAAGTAATGGACTTCTTTTTGGAAAAAGTCCAACTTGCTAAAATTAGCGTAGATTTTATGCTTTCTTAGTACTTGAAGTACCTGTCTAATATGTTCTTCATTCTCCTCCCTATTCTTGGAGTAGATTAGTATATCATCAATAAATACCAATAAAAATATATCTAGGAATTTGTTGAGTACATTATTCATCAAGCACATAAAAGTGGTAGGGGCATTGGTTAACCCAAATGGCACCACCACAAATTCATAGTAACCATGCCTTGTCCTGAAGGTTTTTTTGTGGATGTATTCATCCTTGATTAGGACTTGATGATATCCAGACCTTAAGTCAATATTTGAGAAAATGGAATCACCCCCTAATTGGTCGAACAAGTCATCGATCATTGGTAAGGGGTACTTGTTCTTTATGGTTGTCTTATTGAGTTGTCTATAATCTATGCACAGTCAGAGGGTGCCATATTTCTTCTTCACAAACATGATTGGTGCTCCCCATAGGGACATTATAACTTTACAGAGTGTTATGCCTACCAGAGTAGCCAGATAGGGGTGACAGAGAGTTCGGGAGATATTGAGGGGTTTTATTGGGCCCGACTTGCATCGTTCATCATCAGGATCCATTCCGTACAACTTGGTTTCAGTTTCGTTGCATTCCGACGATTTCCGTAATTTTGAGTTATTATGGGTCATATTTTAATTAATTTCACTAAGAAGGTCATAATGGGCATATTACTTGGAGAAACCTCTCAGTGTAATAACTCATCAGAATTAGGAAGAAGAGCACTACAGGATAAGATGATGAGAAGTGACTTTTAGTGGCCGGAGAATCCATAAGGATGGATAAATCACTTTTTAGAGGTAAAATGATTAATTAATTAATTAATTAAGTGATTTAATCAAGGACTAATAAAATAAAGTTAAATTCACTTGGAGGGAAAAGGTCAACAGTGAATTAGGGTTTCAACCATGATTTAGGGTTTTGGAAGTCAACAGTGAATTAGGGTTTCAGCAGTGATTTAGGGTTTTGGAAAGCTATAAAGGAAGGGTCGGGGACCTAATTCATCATTATGCAGATTATGACTTGTCATTGAGGAGAAGAGTTGCATCTCAGGAGAGATAGTTTAGTGTATTCCAGGAGAAAGACACCAGTTGGCTGATTTTGGTGTTGAAAGACACACCCTAGTCACCGGGAAGATCATCCAGGTCTTCCATCATTCTTCATTGATTCTGCAGTGCTCCCATATTCTAGGTATTATCTTTTAGTTGCTTATTTGTGTTCCGGCTAAAGATCCTTTTGTATTTTGATCTAGCCGAGTGTTGTTATTTTATTCAACCGCGGTTGCTTATTTGTATTCCGGCTAAGATCCTTTGTTTGTTGATCTAGTTGAGTATTGTCAGTTTATTCAGCCGCATTTGGCCATTTTGTAATCCACAGAGATATCATAATACAAACTTTACAGTCCTTTGTCACGTTTATTATTTGTATGATCATTTATATGTTGTAAACCTTTGATCCTACACACACATTAGCAACGTTTCCTAGACTATCCAAGTCAGGAACATTAAAGTGGTATCAGTGTTAGTTTTCCTGCCAGCCTAAGGGGAAAATCAGATAAGGATGTAGATACATCATTACCAACAAGTGGATTGAAAGGAGCACAGATGGAGCCTACACCCATTATATGCAGGGAGCATTGCTACAGTTGCAAAGTTATGTGGAAGCCAAATCATCGATGCAAGGGTAAAGGGAAGGTGCACATTGTTGAGGTGCACTATGACAAGGAGGATGAAGAGATGCATGTGAATGAAACCATAGATTCCTATTTAGAGCAGTCTGATAAGGCTAGTGACTCTTGTGCATCTGAGGGATAGTTGGATGGACAGGATGATAACGCATATTCTTCATCTTCCCCATCACGTAATGTTGAGGATTCAACACTTCAGTATAGTAGTGACACTTGTGAGGATTCATATGTGTTGGCACTTAAACATGATGAGCTTTGGAGGTCGGATTACCTACCGGTGGGTGTAGACATGGCTTCTAGGAAGTCATGTATGGAGAATTATGAGCTTCCTATGATGAGTGAACCACATTTTTTATCTTCTCAGTCACCTATGCTAGCTACGACACATGAGAATATCAGTGGCATTCCTTATATGGTAGAGGAGTCTTGTGTGGGGATTGTACACAAGGGACATATGGATTTGCATACCCAGGAGGAGAGGTATGGCTTGGAGTTAGTTGACCTTACACATACCTATCAGTATCAGGACAGTGAGTCACCACTCTTGGATTTTCCACTGATGGACCAGGTTGTGAAGACCGACAACTTGTTGGGACACTTACTCCCAGGATCGATCTGCAGTAATGAGGATTCACTCCTTATTGGACTGGATGACCATAGCACATGTTTGGACACATCTGTATGGGATCTAGGCACAGATGATATTAGTAGGGTGAGTGTACAGGAGGATACAACTTCCCATACAGGATATGGTGCGATCTAGATAGGGGCCGCAATTGGTGATGGCGTGCAATGGCATACAGGAGGACTCAGTATAATAGGGGACAGTGGAATCAGTGCCTTATATTTTTAGGAGTTTGTTGTTGGGGATTCCATTGTTGACACTAGTAGTGAGAGGCATGAGGTATCACCTCAATGGGATTGTGACTAGGAGTCACGACACTTGGCAGGACAGTTGAGAGTCAGTGAGGGCATGATCATGGCAGCCACTAGATGCATTGATGATACACATGCATTGGTGGCAGGTTATTGTTGGAGGGCCTCGATGGCACAGGATAGTTTATATGGGGGACTTGTCATTAATGACTTCCATACACTCAAGGAGAGAGTGATTGTGATGAGGGCCAACTACCAACAGTTGTTGATGGATAGGGATTACCTATTGGAGGTTGGTGATATGTATCACATGGCACTGAGGGAGAAGGAGGTTGAGGTGGACCGACTCACTCATGAGTTGGTGAGCACACAGAGATTCTTGGAAGGCACACAGAAAACTCTTCAGGATTGAGAGTCCAGATCAGAGGAGCTCCTTGAGGAAACTAGACAAAAATCCACTACACCTATTTCAGCAGAGAGTCAAATATATCCCTCAGCCACATTGCAAGAGGATGTTGTTGGTTTAGCAGTGGAGCACCAGTTGAGGGAGGAGCATGAGGAGTACCCAGGATCATTGATGAGTATGGAGAGATATGATCCATAGATACATGAGGATATCCATAGGTCACAGGGACCACCCTTCATGAGGGGTGTTGAGACAGTTGGGCACACACGTACACATGGGGATTCCAGAGCTAGGGGCAGTTCTGAGGACACTTCCATTTATGTTCCAGGATTGGTTGACCTTCATGTATAGGATGACCCCGTAGTACACCCAGGATCCATGATGTTTCAGGTGTATACAGAAGATCACATGAGTATGCAGGGGCACACAGTGATGATTGGTAGTTCACAGAGACATGCAGAGGTGTACAATGGGATTCAGGGGGACGCAATGGATGGCAGGGAGGAGATGTACTTAGTAGAGCATGGATATTCCTCTCCCTTGCAGCAGTATACAGATCTGGGAGATCACCTTCACCATAGTAGAAGTTGTGTGAGTGATGATGGATGGAGAATGATTGACCCACAGTTGGTAGAGATACCTACTGTTGTACCCGATGGTTGGTGGTCAGTGATGAGTACAGGTGATTATTTACCATGGGTGTTGATGGACGAGATTTTGTTTAAGACCTTTGGATTGACCAAAGCATATGCTACTTTCTAGTCCTACAGTTGGTTGTAGACATTTATGATGGCCTTTCCCGATACTTTCATCATTGATAGCAGCACAGGGGGAGATAGACAGTGGTAGGGGGCATGGAGAGTTGGTCGGACGAGACCACCTAACAGGAGTGTCTTGATTGCATACATCAAGATAGGGGTGGATCATCAAGGGCAGATAGTTAATGCCTTGGGCATGATGGAGAGTATACTAGGCCATGGGACAGAGGACCTCTCAGAGGTTGCTACATATTCAGACTCTCATTGGGATGAGGGTGGAGTGATTTCGACAGTTACCAGTAGGGCACATCAACAGTTAGTGGGGATTGGAAGTGACGAACTTCCAAATTTGACATGGGATCTAGGAGTCCATTTGGTCAATAGTTTGTTTCATCTTATGAGGATCTAGGAGTGGAGGATCCAGAATGGATACTTTTATCATACAGTCATGATCAGAGTAGAGCAGCATCAACATGATGGTCCCTTTCAGAGACTAGCATGGGACCCTGGGATTATAGGATTGGGCATTTCATTGACTGGTGGAGACGAGCGAACCTTTATAGGGGGAATTCACCTTGATTTTCCATTGAGTTTCAGTATTGGGGAGAGCACGTCACTAGTTGGTGATTCGTTGAGGTCTTGTAGTACCTCACTATGGAAACAACATGTTCAATCGGTGGGGGTCATGTTGGGTTTGATATGGTCTATTAGGACAGACTCATTTCAGTTTGAGACTGTGTGTTATTTGCAGGAGACTCATGGTAGTGATATGTTACAGGATTATATCTCACAAGGCATTGTAGTTCACATTCTGATATGGGATCTAGGGATTGGAGTGCTTGGTAGTTCAGCATTTGATGGAGTTGAGTTTCGAGTAGAGTGGTTGTTCGAGGAGTTGACTGAGATTCTTTGGCCATTGGTCATTCTACTCATCAGGATCATGTGGGTGTCATCCGTGGTGAGCACTTGGAGAGACCACATCTTGAGGGTAGTCTGCCTTGTGTCACACATGTAGATATGGGACCTCGGTATCATATGTAGTTGGATTCAGTTATTGCTTGAGGACAAGAAATCTTCCAGCAAGGAGGACTGTAATGTCCCCATTTTGGGACATTATAACTTTACAGAGTGTTATGCCTACCAGAGTAGCCAGATAGGGGTGACAGAGAGTTTAGGAGATATTGAGGGGTTTTATTGGGCCCGACTTGCATCGTTCATCATCAGGATCCATTCCACATAACTTGGTTTCAATTTTGTTGCATTCCGACGATTTCCGTAATTTTGAGTTATTATGGGTCATATCTTAATTAATTTCACTAAGAAGGTCATAATGGGCATATTACTTGGAGAAACCTCTTAGTGTAATAACTCATTGGAATCGGGAAGAAGAGAAATACAGGATAAGATTATGAGAAGTGACTTTTAGTGGTCGGAGAAGCCATAAGGATGGATAAATCACTTTTTAGAGGTAAAATGATTAATTAATTTATTAATTAAGTGATTTAATCAAGGAATAATAAAATAAAGTAAAAGTCACTTGGAGGGAAAAGGTCAACAGTGAATTAGGGTTTTAGCAATGATTTAGGGTTTTGGAAGTCAATTGTGAATTAGGGTTTCAGTAGTGATTTAAGGTTTTGGAAAGCTATAAAGGAAGGGTCAGTGACCTAATTCATCATTATGCAGATTATGACTTGTCATTGAGGAGAAGAGGTGCATCTCAGGAGAGATAGTTCAGTGTATTCCAGGAGGAAGACACCAATTGGATGATTTCGGTGTTGAAAGACACACCCTAGTCGCCGGGAAGATCATCTAGGTCTTACATCATTCTTCATTGATTCCGCAGTGCTCCCATATTCCGTGTATTATCTTTTAGTTGCTTATTTGTATTCCGGCTAAAGATCCTTTTGTCTTTTGATCTAGCCGAGTGTTGTTATTTTATTCAGCCACAGTTGCTTATTTGTATTCTGGCTAAGATCATTTTTCTGTTGATCTAGTCGAGTATTGTCAGCTTATTCAGCCACATTCAGCCATTTTGTAATCCACAGAGATATCATAATACAAACTTTGCAGTCCTTTATCATGTTTATTATTTGTATGATCATTTATATGTTGTAAATCTTTGATCTTACACACACATTAGCAGTGTTTCCTAGACTAGCCAAGTCATGAACATTACACTTGGGTGGGTAATCCATCCATAGTGAATTGGCAAGCCAGTATGACCTATGTTACTTTTCTTTTGGTGGTAGTAGCTAGTTGTACTAGCCATGACTTAACATGCCTAATTGGTTGCAGTTTACACTTATCAACAGTTTGAGGGGCCACATAAATCAAATTAGAACCGGTGTCAATTAAAATAGAAATTAGATGGTTGGAGACCATACCTTCCATCTCCACCATTGAATCTTGGTGGTCGGCTTGTTTATAATCCACGACCGCATAAATCCATGGCATACTCCTAGCCACATCATTGACGATGGTAGCTTCTTGGATGTTGTAAACTCTCCTAATGTTTTGATTTCTATGTGGACAATCCCTGAGTAGATGTTCTTCTCAACAACCCCAACATTTCAAGGGTTCCTTCTTTGGGTTATCCATCTTTCCTTGGGTTTCTCCAAAAGGTTTATTTCCACTCTGGGAGAGGAAACTTTGCTGATATACACTTTTATAAAAAAGGATTATCCTAGAGTCCTTCCTATAGTTCTTAAATCTTGAGGGTTTGGATCCTTTCTTATTGAATCTCGAACCTCTCTTCTTCTTCCAATCCTCGCGAGGTTCTGTCGGACTCTCGAACTATTCATAATAGTACCTTACCTTCCGGATAGTGTCTTCTAAGGTATTTGGCTCGTCAAACTCAATCATGTTCTGGTAGGTCTGAGGTAACCCACTAATGAATCATTACACTTTCACATTTTCATCCTTTATGTAGGGTACATACCTCAGCAACTCAAGGAATTTATTGACATATTCCTCTATGGTGAGTTTTCCTATCTTGAGTTCATAGAACTCTTTAGTCTTCTCATCAAAATAATTTTCTGACAGATACTTATTCTTGAAGTGTTTCTCAAATTGCTTCCATGATAA
The DNA here is from genome assembly GCA_009831015.1 of Picea engelmannii. NCBI lineage: Eukaryota > Viridiplantae > Streptophyta > Pinopsida > Pinales > Pinaceae > Picea > Picea engelmannii. The sequence goes on from ML809021.1 coordinate 219,230, forward strand.
GTCATCTTCATGGATTCCTTTCACATTCTTAAGGTCTTCCCACCAAATGGAATATTTTTCATTCAGGTTGAAGATGGTTATTTGAGCCTTCAAGTTTTCAGAGTAATCATGGACTCTGAAGTACTTCTTTAAACCAAGAAGCAAAGATTCTATCTCTTCCCCTTTCTTAATATCACCATTGAAAGAGGGTGGTTTGCATTTCTTGAACTCTTCAGGATCATGACTTTTGGAATGCTTTTTCTTATTTCCTTTCCTTTGAGAATGTGAGCTAGTTTTGCTACTAGAAGATCCCTCTAAGTTTCCAGCTTCCTTTCTAGAGGCTTATCCTGATGAGTGTCCCCTACCTCCAGGTTAGGCCTTCCTCTGGGTACTCCTCCTAGTGTGTCCACTTATGGGACCACGTTTTCATATCTCAGGTGGACTTTGACTTCTCTTTGTATGTCATCGGTCCACATGACTGGTTGCAGGTCCATGTGGTAGTTGTCTCTGTATATCGGATAAGCTCTGCAGCAAGACTGCATTAATTTTGGTTTGTTTTTCTTGCTCCTTTATCAATCTCTCGTTGTCAGCCTTACAGCTCTGTAATTCGTCCATGAGTCTCCTTACAGTTTCATCCAGATATGGAGGGGTCTCCACCACCCTCCTCTCATCGGTTTGTTCGTCTCTATTGTGGGATCCATCCCCCACTTCATGGGGCATCACCATTCGTTATGCTTGTAGTTTTTCACGGTTTATTGACTACTTGAGTGCTGACAAAACACTTTTTGTTAGCTAACAGTCTATTAGTTCATGAACAACACATAGTCATGTTTCTTAAATACACACATACAGTAGAAAAACTTTCATTATTTTCTTCAGTAAGGGTTTAACCAGACTCTTTAGGAAAGAGGTAAGGTAGGGAATCACCCTTAAATTATTTTAAATATGGTTTTTACGCAAATCGTTCATGATCCCAAGTAGGCCAAGTGCTCTAACCATGCTCTGATACCAATTTTTAATGCACCCGACCCCTGAGTGACATTCCTAGGGATGGGGCATCAAAATTTTGTTCTCCTTGAGTGATCAAATCCTTCATTCGGTATTTCTACCACACTCTTCTCATCTAGAGTTTTCTAACCACAGTATCCATGTTCAAACCCGAGCTCAAAGCCGGCGGATATACCTTTCTGATGTTATTTGGGGAGTTCATTGGTTAAGGGCCATGTGGCACCCACGTGGATCCACCTCACGCATGTTATTTCCAAGTTCCTTCCTCCACGGTGGAAGACCATCCACCACCCGATCCCATGGTGGAACTTACTCTCTTTCTCTTATATCGGTTGTGGAGGAATTTAGCACTTCGCACCTCTTTACTATCTACGCACGAAACCACCCAGAGTTCCGAACTTTCAAAGTCCCATAAGCTCACCACGTGGCTCCGGCCTCTAAGCCAATCGGTCTCTCTATCATACTATATCCCAAAACCTTTGGAGTCTCGAAGTCTCAGTCACTTAACCAACCACATTAGCTAGGTGGACACATATCATGAACTGACACGTAGGAGGGGACGGGGTGACACGTGTTACGTTCCAATGGGCCTATAGGGTACGTGATGCACATGAATTCAGGTGACATGTGGCATGTCAAGATTGTTTCCGCATCACCCTGGGTGGCGCCACTGCACCTCGTCACCCCGGACTGACAAGATTCTACATTCCTCAGATCTCACGGTCGAGATCTAGTCACGTATACTTATAGATCTATGGCTCTGGTTACCTTGGGGATTTGGCGTTCGGGAGTGTTGTTATGCAAACTCATATTACCTTTTGAAATGTCCAATCTCCAAATTAACGGGACTAGCGCCATGCATCCCCAATATATCGACGACTGGGAAAGGATCCGAAGGATATTACTATCTATGGTTTTGGGTCCTTAGCAGCTCCAGCCTTCGGGGTTTTGGATCCTGATTTAGTTGGTTAGATAGGTTCACCCAACCACCTAGGGAACTACCTATCATCGGTCAATCTTACGGGAAACCAAGTCTCCCCATTACCTTCGGCCCGTATAACGCTGGTAAGGTCAGTCATACCTCGAAGTCTTGGACTTTCGGAGCTCCGAAGCCAAGGGGACATAAATTTATTAGTCTTATCCCAAGGTTCTTGGGTATTGGTCATATGGGTCCTTTCGAACGGATCTCGTCCACTAGTCTTCCAAATGAAGGGACCTCCCCTTTTTAAGGCTTCCACCTCACACTAGCATATTTGGCCCATTTTGCGACAGTTGTTTCGATGCTTATGCAACATTATGTCATTGATATGGCGACGAATTTGGAGTCTCTGAAATGTTGGTTTATGTGACATGGCATTTGCGACGAACTTGATCAAACGTCGCATAAGCGAAGATATAGGAAAACAATCTTAAACCAACTTTTCGTCTAAATTGCGACAACAACTTTTATAGTTAAACCAACGCATCATTAGAAGTTGTCATCCCCTATTCGACGACAACTTTTTTTTGTTTATGTAGCTAAATCGACGCAACAATAGAAGTTGTCGTCGCATATTCGATGACAACTATTCGATGTTTATACAGCAAAACCGTCGCATCAAAAGAAGTTGTTGTCGCCTATTCGATGACAACTTTTCGATGTTTATATAGAAAAATCGTCGCATCGATAAAAGTTGTTGTTGCCTATTCGACGACAACTTTTCAATGTTTATATAGTAAAACCGTCGCATCGATAAAAGTTGTCGTCAGATATGCGACGACCAAAATTTATTTTGGGCATCAATTTTGATATTAATATTAATATTAAATCCCAAAGGGTATTGCATGAGCCCCATATTGATTTCACAAAGCCTTGGGACTTCTTTGATGGAGCTTATCAAGGCTCTCCAAAAATGTGTGGGGATG
>ML809022.1:4173-46395 GCA_009831015.1 Picea engelmannii
TAAGTTTCCCACCAATGTTTGACATGAGGGAGAGCTTTAAGGAGTGCGAAGGTGATCTTTTCTTTGTCAGAAAAATTGTGAACAGAGAAATAACCTTCTAGCAGAGTTAACCATTTTTCTAGGGCTTCTGCATCTATCTGTCCCTCAAATACAGGAATATAAAAATTAACTTGTACCTTGAAAGGTGAGGTTCCTTCAAAGTGGCCACTTGATGAAGATGCACTTGATGGTATCGGTAGGCGTTTAAGGATGTGGAAAAAATTCTCCATCATTTTGTCCCTCTGTCGCGTGAGAGATTTCTCAAGCAACAGATTGATAGGATCCTCTGCTCCATCGATTTTTTTTTCTTCCACCATTGAGGGTTTCTTGGGTGTGCGAGAGCAATTGTCTTCAAGAGATGCAATCTCGAGACCCAACTTGCTATACTTAGACCTCGTCGGGGACATGCACTGAAAAAAAAATCAAGAGCAACCTGCTCTGATACCACTGATCCGGATTATTTTTGGCACAAAATGAGAGCGGAGATATAATAAAGAAATGCACAGAGATATCACGTATATCTAGTAATATAACATAAATATATTAGAGATGCAACCATAAACACAGAGATACAGTAATACACGATTTCTATTAATGAAAGAAATGTACAGAGACTGTAAAAATACAGAGTGAAAGACTCGCTAGAATGGTGGCAGCTTATCTCTGAGAAGAGATGCGACGGCTAATCACATTCGCAAGAAGATGATTACAATGAGGTTCTGAAGGCCTTTTTACAATAAATGGGAATGCCAAAATTCCTAGACATCCAAAAACCTAACCCTAGGAGATGAAGCGCCACAAGTCATGTGGGCCCCGTTTGGGTAAGTGAGTACATCAACTTCCCGGGGTCATAACTTTTGCATACGATCTCCGTTTTAGGCGTGTGATAGATCGTTGGAAAGGTATCGTCGAGGAAATTCATTTTGGGGGATAAATTATTTCTCCAACTATCATTGAGAACCTCGATATAGAAAAACCTTCATTTAGGCCCTCAAAATGGCCCCGGAAGTTGAAACCTGCTAAAAACAGTAAATTGCCAAAATTGCCATAAAACAATTTTGAGCCAGTCGGAAAAGGTGGGTGGCCACTGATATCCACCTGGATCAATCCTCCCTCCTTAGGAATCAATGGTATCCATTTCTTTGAGTTCCCGGGGGAGAGGGAAAAGCATTTGCTGGATCTGCATCTGGGTGAGCTGCTTGTATTGTTGGAGACGTCGTGCTGCTTGGTTTGTGGAAGTCTGTCATGAACCTGTTGAAGTTGAGGCTGTTCAACAAGTCGAGATACATGAGACGAAGGTGTGAAGAAGGAATTTTTGTGCTTTTCTGCAACCTTGTTGACCTACTTCTGTTGGATAGAAGGTGCAGGGGGCGAAACTGTAGTGGTTGCAATGTCCTCCTGTTCCCCTTTCGAACAAATTGTGAAGAAGTTGAATTTTGCAGTATGAGATACTACCTTGCGACATATTTTAGGTGGAACAATAGTTGGAACTACCTCTGGTATTCTGTAGAGATGACCCCCCAAAGTAACAATGACACTACGGGGTCGAGACTCATAAACAGCATGGTGCTTCCACATATATGGTTGGCCCAAGAGAACATCACAGACATCCAATGGGGCAACATCACATAATACCTCATCCTTGAAGGGCTGGATGACATATGACAATCGACATTGATGGTTGACACAAAGATCTCGTCCTTGGTGAAGCCACCCGATGTTGTATGGTTGCAGGTGTGGTGTTGTCGACAATCCAAACTTTTTGACGAACTCTGCTGAGATGAGGTTCTTCTATCTTTCGCAATTAACAATAAAATGCAGCAAGGTCCCCTTCACCCACATCTATGAATGAAAAAGGCGCTCCCCCTCTTCAGGATCTGTTGGTTCTTCTGGTTGAATTGCTGTGGTCGCAACAATAGCAGTGGGGTCTGCGTCGTTGATCTATCTTTTACCATTATTTTCAGAATCAGATTCAGAATCAAGGTTTGGTTCCTTGTCTTTGATCACGGCCACCAATGACTATTTTGAGTGATGTTCATCAGTGTTGTGCCAAGGGCTTTTGTGGAACTCACACCATTTTCCGGTGTCCTTCTTTGTCTTCTCGTGACCCTTCTTTTCCTGTGTCTTGGACTTGTTTTCGGGAGACTGTTTGTTCGGGCTGTCTTTGTCATACTTTGGTTGTTGCGGATTTGCAAACCCGAATTCCCGTTTGTTATGGTGCTTAAATTTCTGCTCAATTTTAACAACATATCGATAAGTAGCACCGAGTGATGATATGTCTAGAAAATCCATTTCTGTTTGGATGTATCTGTGTAGAGCCCCACGGTATTTCAGAACCAAATGTCACTCGGAGTCTTTGATACCCAGCTTGGTGTGCAAGGTATGGAAGGTATTGGTGAACTCCGAAACTTCTTGGCCCTTCTCTTACCGCAGTGTGGTCCATCTCATGTACTGGTCCTCATAGTTTCCAACAGGGTAATACTATTCCTTTACCACATCCACAAAAAAATCCCAAGTGGGATCGGCCCCATATAGTCCATACTCCTCTGTGGAACTTTGCTCCCAGTAAGTTTCCCACCAATGTTTGACATGAGGGAGAGATTTAAGGAGTGCGAAGGTGATCTTTTCTTTGTCAGAAAAATTGTGAACAGAGAAATAACCTTCTAGCAGAGTTAACCATTTTTCTAGGGCTTCTGCATCTATCTGTCCTTCAAATACAAGAATATCAAAATTAACTTGTACCTTGAAAGACGAGGTGCCTTCAAAGTGGTTGCTTGATGAAGATGCACCTGATGCTATCAGTAGACGTTTAAGGATGTGGGAAAAATTCTCCATCATTTCGTCCCTCTGTCGCGTGAGAGCTTGCTCAAGCAACATATTGATAGGATCGTCTTCTCTGTCGATTTTCTTTTCTTCCACCATTGAGGGTTTCTTGGGTGTGTGAGAGTGATTGTCTTCAAGAGAGATAAGCTTGAGACCCAACTTTCTATACTCAGAGCTCGTTGGGGACATGCACTGAAAAAATGATCAAGAGCAGCCTGCTCTGATACCACTGATCCAGATTATTTGTGACACAAAATGAGAGCGGAGATACAATAAAGAAATGCACAGAGATATCACGTATATCCAGTAATATAACATAAATATATCAGAGATGCAACCATAAACACAGAGATACAGTAATACACGATTTCTATTAATGAAACAAATGTACAGAGACTGTAAAAATACAGAGTGAAAGACTCGCTAGAATGGTGGCAGCTTATCTCTGAGAAGAGATGTGACGGCTACTCGCATTCACAAGAAGATGATTACAATGAGGTTCTAAAGGCCTTTTTACAATAAACGGGAATGCCAAAATTCCTAGACATCCAAAAACCTAACCCTAGGAGATGAAGCGCCAAAGTCATGTGGGCCCCGTTTGGGTAAGCGAGTACATCAACTTCCCGATGTCGTAACTTTTGCATACGATCTCCGTTTTAGGCGTGTGATAGCTCGTTGGAAAGGTATCGTCGAGGAGATTAATTTTGGGGGATCAATTATTCCTTTGAAAATCATTGAGAACTTCTATATAGAAAAACCTTCATTTAGGCCCTCAAAATGGCCCCGGAAGTTAAAACCTGCTAAAAATAGTAAATTGCCAAAATTGCCAGAAAACAATTTTGAGCCAGTCGGAAAAGGTGGGTGGCCACCAATATCCACCTGGATCAGTATATAATAATTGAACCTTGACCTTCGACCCTTCATGTGTTTCTCCTTTCCTTATGGTGTAGGAATAATTGAATGGGAGGATTTTGGTACCCAATTTCACAACTTTCAAAGTTTAAATGAGAAAATGATAATGGGGGGTTATTTGGATTCCTATCCCCAAAATCATAACTTAGTCAATTACCATTTTCTTTTGTGTTCCTCATATGGAGGTTAAAAATGTGTTGTTTATGGTTTATTTTAGGATGTGAAAGTAATGGGTTGCGAGTTTGGGGTCATGGGACAACCTTGTTGTTTAAGAGTTGTGTGAGAAAAATATTTTCACTAAACAATTGAATCTCTTTTGATCCTCCTAGATCGCTTATGGGAGCGGGGAAAATAGCATACTACGGTTTCAAGTATATAGTAAAAATCTTTCGAATTTGTGGTGATGTTGTGTGCAAGAAGTGACGATGAGTGAATATTTTCAATAAGTTGGTTTTTTTATTTTTAACATGTGGACATCGCTTGGTCCTTTATAGTTAGTCTTTATCTCTAGCTTACTAAATTTCACAAACAATCCTTGTAAAAATTGAAAAGTCGTAGGTAACTAGCATGGTGTACATGTGGGTCCTCGATTTTGAGAATTTAATCTTCCTAGAATGTTATCTTAATCTAATAAATCTTTGAAACTATCCCTAGATTGTAGATGTGTGTGAATGTATGGGCCCTTACAAATCCTTAAACTTCTTAGGCAATTTACTCTAAAAATTTGAAACTATCCTAATATTGTGCACATGTGGGCATGTATGGGCCCTTAAAAATATTTTAGATTATGTTTCAACAAGCAAACTAAGAGGTATTGGCCTCTCCTAAAATATTTATTTTGAAGGGAGATGAAGGTTTCTTCAAGCAATCTATTTTTTTGATTTCCAAGGTCACACAAGGGTGTGAGGAAAGTTCTTACTCCAACATTGTCCAACTAGTCTTCTAGTCCCGATTTAATGTGATGTTTTGTAAAAGGAAAGATTTAAATTTTCAAAAATCAAATGGTAAACTTAATCCATCGATGTGGCAACCAAGGAAATAAAATATGTTATGGTTCTTTTAAATCCCCATAGATGTCTATGTGTGACTAAGTATCTATGAAAGAATGAATTCCAAGCCTATTTTTTGTGGCTTTTACAAAGTGCATAAAATAAATCTAAGGTACTTGGTGAAAATGGTCTCAACAAGCCTTACAATTAGTGAAAAAAAAGTCTTGTGTGTGGTTATGTGTTGAGACAGTCGCACACAAAGAACATTGTGGGCAGTATGTAAGTGTAGACAGTGCATAGAATGGCACAGTGCATGCGTCTATTGGACCCGAACTGATGCACACAAAAAAGGTGGGATTTCAATTTTGAATTGGTTATCTCAAAAAAAGATTGAATTCCAATATCTGAGGATAGGGTAAGGTCGGTTTTGGTTCCTGCAAAAAAAAGAGAGTGAGAATAACAACTCTAATAGCCTACTTGAGGAGGAATTTGAATTCCAATCTTCAGTATGGTCGCCAATTTGTTTGGGGTTTTTGGTCAATAGAGTGAGAAACAAGAGACCCCTTTAGTTTCCTTGATAGGCCAACAAAGAAACACAAACCAATGAAAGAAAATGACCAGAAAGGAATGACAAACAAATAAGACTAAACTAAGAAAATATAAACAAAGGATACACACAATTTGACACAAATAATGGTTACCCAATAGAGAATGGCCTTTGAAATTAAGAACACCAAGAGCAGAAATGTGAGATTTATGAATCCCCTATTCCTCCTAGGGAGAGATCTTAAATCCATCAAAGTATATATTTTAGTCTCCTATCTAAAAATAGTGAAGAGCTTCTTGGTCAAGTTTCTCAAGTGGTGAGAAGCTTACCAAATGTTATGATTGTTGAATGGGCTCTCAAGAGAATCAATGGATTATGCAAGAGAAAATGGGAAGCATAACAATACAATGAATTCCTTAATTTCCAACATATAATGGACCTGTATTTATAGGACCATAGCAAGATATTTCATAACATGTTCCAAGTGTGAATGGGAGGCATTTCAAGGTACATCACATCCTTTCAGTCATCCTAAGGTGAGATTTTGGGTTGATCTTGGGGTCTTGTCCTCATTCACTTCATATTAAAAGTGGTTGAGGCCCAACCAAATTCATAAATGTACCATTTCTAGGTCCGCACATGTTGAATCAATGAAATTCACGTGGCCCATGCAGAGTGCACATTCAACACTTTGCTTATCCACATGGATGTTCACATTCTAACTTTAGTGAAAAAGCACAAACATTTATGGTTCTTTTTATATAGTTTTGTCATCTTGCCGAAGTAGGTTCTGTAAATGTTGGGAGTATGTTATGTTTGTGTTGATCTTGTCTTTGAACATTTTTTGTAATGCTTGTGAGCAATTTTCCAGTGATAGAAAAAGTGTTTGATATGTTTATAAATATGGTTTTGAAACTTTCTCATGAACCTTGAAACATGGATATTGTCCTAAAGAAATTCAACCCGCATACATGCCACTCCCAAAGAAGAGGATGGATTCATAGGCACATACTCATATATCCTTGATGTGACCACAATATCTCCAAATAGAGGGTGCACAATATCCATAGAAAACTTCCTATGGAACAATGTCCAATTACTACATTCAAGGCCTGTTATTCCACCTACACATGTTTTAATAAAAAACACATATTCAAGATTTCTTCTACATAATATCTTTTGAATTAAAATCATGCATTTTCGAAGCAGGAGGGTAACCTTACCAATTCCTTTTGTAGAAATGTACAAAATGTGTCATAATAGAGTTGGAGTTTAACATGCTATCAAAAATAACAAGTGTCCTGAATGATGTTGGGCCTAATATATTGTGGTTTCAATTTATCAAACATACTAATGGAAATCTTGACACTAATATTGTTTTGTTGAAATTCCTCAAATAATTCAACTTTTGTCATCTACATAACGTGCTTATAATGATCATCATACATTCCTCTAGATAAGTTCCACTACAAAAAATGATTCCAATCTAGATAGCGTGAGAATAGGTTTCCCAAAACTATACCATCTTGTAACACCCTGGGTTTTGAGCCTGGTATTAAATGATGTATTTTGTTAATACATGAAAGGCGAGAGTGCCCAAACAATTGAATAAGGCCAATGTGCCTAAGAAATGTAATGTTTGATCATTATTAAGAATGAATACATCACTATTTGCTAGACATACAAGGACAGGAGTTATAGGGGGCTATGATTCCACAAGAGAGGGGGATTGAGGGGCTAAGTATTTATTTTTGTATTTTGTTTACCCATTTATTTTTTAATGGAGAATGATAGTTACAAGAGATTCTTAGGGGGGAGGCCAAGTGGTTCTATAATTCCAATATTTTCATAAACCCATCCTTGGTCTTTGGTGGGGATTTCTTCTTATTCACTCATTCAGTCACTCACTTAGGGTTTTTGTTAATTGTACACACCTTTCATCCTTCTCTCTTTCCACTCATTTTCTTTCACTCACTCGTCCTTCCTCATTCACGTTTGTCTTGGGAAGTGAAAATGAATTTTTGAAGAGAAGCCATGGTTTTGTTGGTTGTAGAGACTGCTGGTGTATTCCAGCCATGAATTAAGGCATGCATGTCTGAGATGTTTTGGCCTATGTTCAACTTTGCTCATAGTTGGAAATCCTGAGAGTCCCAACATGGAGATTCTTGACTAGAAGAACTGGAGCCCTAGAAGGAGGTGGACAGACTGAGGGACTACATGTCAGAGAAGGGGGTCTATTCTCTTGGGTTGTGCACGTTGGGTAGAAGAGAGCAAGTGTACTTTGGATTATTGTGGATGTTGAGACGCATGTGAGAACTTGAGTGCTGACTATTTTGGGAATCTGAGTGACACTCTGGAATCGTCCTTGTGTATTCATAGCCCTGGCTTGGGGGTGACATTGATGTTGAGATTTGGAACAATAGTGTCTACAGTTGGGTGGAACGTCCTTGGTCTGCAACCAGTGGGTGATTCGTTTTATGAAAGATAAGTGCTTTCTAACATGGTATTATTTACCTGTGTATTTATTCTTTTGTGTAATTATTTATCTATGAAATTAGTATCCTTAATATTCATGCTTGTTGGTTATTATTTTGCATGACATATGATTCATTTATTTTATGTTATAGTAGAATCTTGATCTATGCATGTGAATATGTCATGGATATTTATTAATTAAGAATGTATCAGAATTCAAATTAGTCCAGAAGGGAACTTGAAGTTAGTGTGCCCGACTTGTGGGAGGTTGGGTACGTTAAAGATTGGTATCAGGATCCCAATGCAAATAAATTGGAGACTGAAAAATGAATGCTCTCTCACTTGAAAAGTGTCACTGAATGAAAATGGACTTCCATTGGGAATGGTATTAAGTGTGAAAGGTATGGTTCTGTAGGGAAATGTTAATGAAGTAACCTAATGGACAACTAGGAGTAATAGTATTTGATTCAAGAATGTTGTGGTGGTAGAGTGATGGAATGTTTTGAGCTACTTCATTCCAGGGTGTTGGAATGTATCCTAAAGGTAATGTTGGATATGACTACCCAAAAGGAGATGTTGCAATTTGAATACATTGGTTGGATTGCAGGATGACCAAATGGAACTTGGATGGAAAGTATTCAGACCAAGGAACAATAGTGTAGATGAGTAGAATGGAAGCACACAAGGCAGCAAGGATCTTAAGGAGTTCAAGGACAACCAGCTACAACATAAATAGATAAATAAATAAGTGAATTGAAACAAAAATCCACTAGAGTTCATGAGGCATACAATGAAGTTAAAATGCATATGCATTAGTAGGCATGCTAAGAGTGAATTCCTGGTGCCTATGGATGTGTAATTGTGCATATGCACATGCTTGGATATGCATATAACATGCTTTTGAACTTAGAATAGTTTATTATTATGAAATAATGATATTATGGAAATTGAGTATGACTAATGATGGATTATGTATTCAGGAAAAATAATATAGCATGGTTAAAGATGTGGATTTTGTTTTTCTTGTTTCTTATGATTTCCATCTATGTGAAGACCCATTAGGGTGGTAGGAATGGTGATCAAATGATGAAGGAGGAATTATGTGAGACTCTACAAATATCAGTTGATCAAATAGCAATAAGTAGGTTGATAAAAAAACATGAAGGTATGCATTTAGTTTCTTTTGATGCATACATGTAGAAGGGAATTGAGGTAAGAATTCTCTTAGTTAATTTTTCAATATTTAAATTGATATTTAATGGCCAAAGGCATAGAGTATGTAAATTTTGTGGATACTAGAATGCATTTAGATAAAATGTTAGTTGCATATTATGTTATGATTGGTTATGGGATCATAACCAGGTTAATTCAGGAGACATACTCCTATAAAAATGAATATCCATAGAGCTAGTCATGTGTGAGACCATAATATGGTTGGATATGGAAGAGATATAGTGTTTTGTGATTTCTCAATGTTATCTACTATATATCAGATGTTTGTGCTGCAACCTCTTTGCCGACACTGAAGATAACTTAAGAATTATATTCTTGCTATTGTGTTTGGGTTGAAAAGGAAGTTATCCAAATAGTTAGGCAAGTAGTAGGAAGTGTCTATATGATGTGTTGATGTGTTGGCCAAACCTTCCAACTCATCATGGTTTAATGCATAACAGGTTTATTTGGTATTATGTAGCGAATGCATGGATGTATTGTGTAGTTATGGCCATGGGTATTGTCACATCAATTGTTATTTTATTTAGTAATTAATTGTTGCATTGTTAAAAGCATGGGGTGCTAAAAATACATAATGATGGATAGTTGAATTATATTTAATATTAATACTAGATGAAGGTGATTGAATTGTTGTTGTTACAATTCTAAGATCACTTTTCAAAGCTGTTGAAAATATTACAAGTGGTATTACAAGTATTATTGAAAGCATTTTGTTGAATGCATGAATATATTTATAACATAGAAATGATTGTGCTAATAGATGAAATGATGTGAGTATTACTAACTCATGAAGTTGAAAAAACTTTAGGAGCTATTAGATATTGCAACAACAAATGTTGCAGATTAGAGTAGTTACATAATGATAAATTATGGAAAAGCTATGTCAAGGGAACAAAGTAATAGAAATATTGGTAGATAGAAGAAAAAAAATATTGGCTAATAATACACATGTAAAGAAAGATGGGTTCATTCCAATTAATAGTTGGATTAATGGAAGTGATTGAATTGTTGTTGTAAACATTTTTTAGATCACTTGGTGAATTTTCATAATTGTTGCCATGAAAATATACCTATGCATGATACTGACAACTTGTTTGGTTGAGTGAAGGTTGAGGAAAATTGTGAGTAGGATGGTCTTGGATATGGCAGGGATATAAGCCCAGAAGGAAGAATGATATATACAGTTGCAAAAGGCAAACATTATGAGAAGAATAATTTATGCCGAGAAATTTTATTTTCCTATATAAAACAAAATTGAGAAATTAATAGTTACAAATTGTTACATGATTATGCTAACAATTGGTTTGGATGACTGAAGGTTGAGAAAATTACAAGAATAATGGTATTGTTGTAATCCATAATAAATATTGATGCATGCAACTAAAAGAAGCAAACGAATTATGATTTGGAAGCAAATGCTTGGAAACTTTGTTTTCCTATATAAAAACAAATTGGATATTTATGATTAAAAATTGTTATAATGATATCTCATGATGACTGTATGTGTATATTACAGATCATATGTTGGATATGCAAGATGGAAAGCATGCAAAAGGCTATTGTTGGGACATGAGAACCCTGTGGTAAGCTATGCTCACCCTATAATATTTTGTGTTGTGGCAACACAATCCAAATAATTTCCTCAGCTGTAAGACTCAATAAAGTCTCTATAAATATTCTTGTGCAAGAAAGCCTTGGCTAAGCAAGATAGATCGCCTGAGGGGTTGTATAGAAGAGAAGGGAATGCCTGAGCCTAGGCTTGGAAGGTGAGTGACAACAAGGAATAGGAGACTTTGATAGCTCTTGTAAACTATTGATTAGGATCATGCACACAATGGGTATGTCAGGGGAAAATAGTGAGCCCAGTTAACAAGAAAACCATATGGATGCAACTCCATGAACCACATAGATAAGTATTGTACTGGATTATGAAAAATTTACTCTTAAATTATGAACAAAAATAAAGGCTTTATGCACAAAATTGTGAATTGATATGCTTGTTGATTCAAAATGTTGTAGGAAAACGATGGATGTTGAGGATCTAGAAAAGTACCAAACTATGAGGGAAAAGAAGAAGGTAATGTTGGAGTAGCTGACTGACAAAGGCATGGAAGGAAGAAAGTCCAATGGACTTAATGCAACTGGATTTATGGAAGTTGCAACTATGAAACTTCATGGTCAAGTGAACTGGAGCCCTGGAGAGAAGTGGAACAACCTGAGGGAATGCATGGAAGAGAAAGGGGTTCATTTATTTTTGTTGTGTAGGGCTAAAAGGGAAAGAGAGATTGTTGGTTGGAACTGCTACTACAAATATAAATTCTAAAGACCATTATACATATTTTAGTTCTGAATGCCTATGTATACATGTTTAATTTTAGGCCAGAGTGCCTATGTGGATTAAGGCCTAAGATCCTAGATTTGTAATGTTAATAACATTGGAAAAGTGTTGTGCACTGAGGACAGTGCCAAAATAATGGGAGGGGGATGTAAAAAAATGGTTCTAACCCTTATGAACTAGAATGTATTATGTAATTGTGACCTAGGATGGTAAGCTAGTAAAGTGGAAAACGGGCCAGAGTGCCTAAGAAATGTAATAATTCATATACATTAATAAAATACACCGATGGATGCAAGAAAGACATGGGGTTTATCAATAAAAATACCTATAAATAAAATCCCAAAAAGAAAATTCATCATTTTCATCTTTACAGACCCTAAATTTAATATGCATTTGCAGTTTTTGTTTCTTCAAACATGGAGAAATTTCAACATTGTCGTCAACTACATTCAACTTATTCAAGTCCCTAGGGCCACAATAGTAGTTGTAATTTCCCTATGGGAAACTCTGATGTTGGGTTTTCTTGATTTTCCAAATGAAGGAAATGTTTTTGCTACATTTTTTGATACATTCTCATTTGCCTTTGTGTGTTTATCATATTGAAAACCAAACAAATTTTATGTTTGTTCTATTTTTTATTGTTTTCTAAATCCATATAGAATTTGAGCCTACGTAATCATAGAATTTTTATCAAGAAGAAACTTAATTATGTTTTTGGCATGTTCTATAATCGTCCGAAGAAGGGTTGGTTTCTCGAATTCTTCTCTTGTGTTTTCATCCAAACTGTTAACACATAGAATTGTAGGGGTCAAAAAGTCATTTCAGTCTTTGTTTTTTAGTCATAGGATTTTATAGTTTTTATGAATTCTTTCTATAGTCATTTTTCAACTTCTGATTTAAATAAACCAAGTTATTTTGGCCTTGGTATAGGGTCTTTGAGTTATGTCTTTGTTATCATGACGAGTGATAAACCCTCATGAGTCACATCTTTGAAAATCCTTATTATCACCTTGACATGTCACCTCCAGGATTGTATGAAATACCTCTGGCTATCACCTTTTATCTGTTCATATATCAAGTTAGTTTTAATTTGAATGCTGCCAACTCACAAGGAGAGTTCACAATGTACTCAAGTGCTGCATTCATTCATTGTCATCATTATCGTTTTGTCATGCTAATTGATTTCATTGTTTTCAGGGCCTATTTTTAACAAATTTTCATGGAACAAGTCTTTGGACATCCTAATAGTCTCCTCGAAGAATGAAAATCTTGTTTGAATCAGCCACTGCAAACTGGTAGACATGTGTTGCGAACTCGTTGCGCACTCATTTCCTGTAGCAGAGTCTTGTAAAGATTTGATCATAACTTTTGAGTGATGATGTGGGATTTTCTATAATTGTTTGTAGAGGAGCATGCTATTGGCATTGACATGGTGCCCAAACTAATCCCAACCCAGTTTGGAATTTCGGAGATAAAATCAGAACACCATTGTGTTGTGAACTAGCACTGTGGACTTGCTGAAAAGGAGCATTGGAGGTTGGATAGTTTGCAAACACTTCTGGTCAAATTCAAATATGCCATAATCAAGCCTAGATCCACCTGGTACTCCATGAGAGTGTTCATCATGTTTGAGGGTTGAGAAAGGGGTTTTGGTTGGTTTTCATATTGGCACCGCGAACTGTGTTGCAAACACTCTGTTCTAGGACTGCTGAAACTTTCTTCTTTTGCATCTTTTCAAATTCAGCCTTAAACGTGTGAATTCTTACCCCTATCCATTTACAATGTGTGTTCGATCATTTGTTGAAGCATGATTAAAGTTGCAAATGTTGTTAATGTTGTTAATTTTGTTAACCTATTCTTATGTAAATTCAAGACCTATTTAATATGAGTTGTAAGCCATGAATATCAGTTTTGATGTCTTTCCCCAGTTATATATCAAGATAATGGAGTTTAGAAACGTGTATGGACTCCTAACATAATTTTTGAGGTTTTGAATATATGAAAAAGTAAAACAAACTGCTAAAGGAAATTTCACAGTGCCGGTGCTGTGAATTGGTATTTTTGACAGTTTGTAAAAAAATAGCACACAACAGAGGATTGTTTTGCTTGTAAATTTTGAATGCCCATTTGGGTTCCTCTAAATTTTGTTGTGAAGGAAAAACATGGGGTTGTTGACGTGATGAAAAAAATTCAGCCCGAGCCACTTCGTATTTTTGGAGAAATGCCAAAAACATCACCTACACGAAAGTTCGCAACGCATGTTGTCACAGGCACTGCAAACACTAATAGTTTGACAAATTCGAGCTATGGGAGGGATTCCAGCTATCAGGGAAGGTTTGAATGGTCTCCTAGGAGTTATTTGGATATGAGGGACATGTTTTCCATCTCCAAATCAATTAGGATGTCTTGTTTCAAAAGGCATTTATCATTATAGACAAAATCCCCCCCAAATAGGAATTTGTTAGGCTTTTGTTGGAATCTTTTGTAACAAGACTCCTAAATGGAGGAGGATCCTATGTAACTCCTTAGTTTCAACCTCCTTAGGGTATATATATATTATTCACTATAAATTGAAGGTTTTTTTATGAGAATATATTTGGATTCATGAGCTAAAATAGGATAGAGCTGGAGGAGGAGTTTTAGTGGCTCATTTGTAAGCTTGAGGGTCTGCTTGTAATGACATTCTCTGCCATTAAATATTAATGAGAGTTGTTATCAGATTGTCTTCTTTGTTTTCCCACTTCTTTTTTATATTCTTTCCTTACCATATTGGATGTTTTGAGGATCATAGTTTCCATTGATTAATGGATTCATGAACAACATAAGATATTTTGTAGCTTGCCCATTAAATCATTGTTTAGTGTTTAAGCAATATTTATCTGTTTGTAGAAAGGATGTTTGTACAATTGATGTTATTCCTTTTTTCATATTAACCATTCTTCTACTCATCATTATATATCCCTTTTGTATGATATATAGTTTGATTTCCTTTGATCTATATGATGTTGTAACTCCTTGCCCAATGGAATGCTTCTATTGACAGTTTGATGCCCTCTCCCTTTCTTTCCCAGTCTTGTTGATACACCTACTCAAACCATTCAATCCATTTATATTATGATGGGTATTGGGCTTACACTTATAGCATTCTAAGTGTGAATCTCAATGCTAACATTTTGGTGTCGTTGCCGGGGACGGAAGTGAATAAATATTCCCTGGGAGAACGACATTGAGAAGATCTATCTCTTGATGGTAGACAAGAGCAGGACACAAGCTCGATTGCAATATTATACCTAGTGACTCCAACTTCATTACAGATGAATATATGGGAGGCTCCACTGGTTTTAAATGGACAATATTCTTTATCATAAAGTATGGATTTTTCTATTTCACAAATATATCTGGTTTTCTGAATCCCGATCCTGATAGAAGTGAATGGGACGGTTTCATTGCTAGGTTTAGAGGAGAGGATTGGGAAGATCCAGCTGAGTTTTTATTAACTTTCATGAGTGCATGATTAACCTGAAAGTTGTACATGAAGCTGTATTGATTAAGTTGTTTATACATTCTTTGGATGGAGCAGCTCGAGATTGGTGTAGATCACTCTCGGTTTCTTGTAATTCTTCAATGAACCATTTTCATGCCGCCTTTCATTTGTTTTGCAAAGAAAAATTTTCAACTGACTTTCTCTATCCAGAATGTTGTCATGAATTTGATTTTTTTAGAAAAGAATCAGATAGTCATATAGAGTATGCAGCAGTAGAAG
Organism: Picea engelmannii; assembly: GCA_009831015.1. NCBI lineage: Eukaryota > Viridiplantae > Streptophyta > Pinopsida > Pinales > Pinaceae > Picea > Picea engelmannii. The sequence continues at coordinate 19,293 of ML809022.1, forward strand.
ATACTTTTCATAATGATCGAGAGGCTAATGATCTACAGAGTGATAACCATATTGTAGATACTTTTGACATTGTATCGAATGTATCTATTGTTTTAAGTTGTCATGAAGATCAAATCGTTTCCTTTGAATATTCAAATGATAATGGGTAGATCGATATACCAACATGTAATAGTTTTGGATCTGCAACAAATATTAAAAAACCTTTGATTCGCATCGAGATCAATGAATGCATCTTGCAACAACCTTCCGCTTTGTAGATAGAGGATATTGGCAACAATTATAAATCTAGGCATGGGTAGAAGCATTTCATTTTTCAATTGGAACAACATTAGGAAGAGGTATTTCTTTATGGATTTATTGATAATATTCTTGATTATGTGGATTCTTTGAGCAGTACAGATTTCAAATCTCTCTTTTCAAATGAAGGTTGGTTTTTCTTTCTTTTCAAACTGGACTTTTATATGCCATGGGTTCCTTCATTTTTCTGATCCAGATCAATAGTTTTACCAGTTAATCAGTTTCTTGTATGGCTTCATTCAAAGAAATATTTCACTTGATCGAGAAGCAACACAGTTGGTTAGAGTGGGACTAGGATGAATAAAGATCAGTTCTTGAGAATTTTGGTTTGCGGTGATTTTGTTTTCAGTTTGTGAATATTTTGAGTTTTCAATGACGAGCGAAGGTGCTCTCAGGAACACAGGTTGGTTGCATAGATGAATCCATAGCCCAATGGATAAGGAACTGGAACTACATGTTCTTAGCATCTCATAGAGATCATGCCATCCCTTGTGGGGCTAGATGTTAACACATAGAATTATAGGTGTCAAAAAGTCATTTCAGTCTTTGTTTTAGAGTCATAGGTTTTTATAGTTTTTATTACTTCTAGCTATAGTCATTTTTAAACTTTTGATTTAAATAAACCAAGTTGGTTTGGCATTGGTCTAGGGTCTTTGGGTTTTGTCTTTGTTATCATGACAATGAGTGATAAAACCTCATGAGTGACATCTTTGAAAATCCTTATTATTACCTTGACATGTCACCTCCATGAATGCATGAACTATCTATGGATATCACTTTTTATCCATTCAATTGTCAAGTCGGTTTTAATTTGAGAGCTGCCATCTCACTAGGAGAGTTTGCAATGTACTCAAGTGCTCCATTCATTGATTTTCGTCATTACCCTTTTGTCATGCTAAGGGATTTCATTCTTTTCAGAGCCTATTTTTAAAAAAAATTCAGGGATCGAGTCTTTGGACATCCTAATAGTCTCCTTGAAGCATGAAAATCTTGTTTGGATAAAGTGTTGTGAACTGGTAGAAAGTCGTTGTCAACTCATTTCCTGTAGCAAAGTCTTCTAAAGATTTGATCATAACTTTTGAACGATGATCTGGATTTTTCTGAAATTTTTTGTGGAGGAGAATGATATGGGCATTGACATGCTGGCCCAAATTTAGCCCAGCCCAGGTTGGCATTTGAGAGATAAAATTAAAACACCAGTGCGTTGCGAACTAGTGTTGCAGATTGGTTGGAAATGAGCATTGGAGGTTGGATAGTTTAAAAACACTTATGTTCAAATTCAAATATGTCAGCATCAAGCCTAGGTCCACCTAGTACTCCATGAGAGTGTTCATCATTTTTTAGGGTTGAGAAAGGGGTTTTGGCTGGTTTTCATATTGGCGCTGCGAACTATGTTGCAAACACTCTGTTCTAGGACTGTTGAAACTTTCATCTTTTGCATCCTTTCAAATTCAACCTTAAACGAATGAATTATTAACCATATCCATTTACAATATTTGGTTGATCATTTTCTAAAGCAGGCTTAAAGTTTCAAATGTTTTTAATTTTTTTAACCTATTCTTATGTCATTTCAAGACCTATTTAATATGAGTTGTAAGCCATGAATATCATTTTTGATGTCTTTCCCCAGTTATATATCAAGATAATGGAGTTTACCATCATATATGGACTCTTGAAATACATTTTGAGGTATTCAAGATTTGCAAAATTAAAATAGACTGCTACAGGAATTTTCGCAATGTTGGCACTGCGTATTGGTATTTTTGACAGTTTGTAAACAATTAACACACACCAGATGATTGTTGTGCTTCTAAATTTTGAATGCCCATCTGGGTTCCTCTTAAATTTGGTGTGGAGGAAAAACATGGTGTCTTTGAATTGCTCACAAATATTCATCCCGACCCACTTCGTATTGTTGGAGAAACTCTAAAAAAAATACCCATAGGAAAGTTCACAGCACATGTTGTCATAGACGCTGTGAACTATAACAATTTGAATAATTTGATCTATGGGAGGGCTTCCAGTTGTGAGGGAAGGTTCGAATGGTATCCTAGGAGTTATTTGGATATGGGGGACATGTGTTCCATCTCCAAATCAATCAGGATCACCTATTTCAAAAGGAATTTATCATTATAGACAAAATGCCAAAAAAATAGGAATTGGTTAGGCTTTTGTTGGAATATTTTGTAACAAGACTCCTAAATGGAGGGGGATCCTATGTAACTCCTTGGTTTTGACCTCCTTAGGGTAGATATATATTATTCACTATAAATGAAAGGGTTTTGGATGAGAAAATACTTGGATTCATGAGCCAAGAGAGGAGAGAGTTGGAGGAGAAATTTTAGTGGCTCATTTGTAAGCCTGTGGGCCTACTTGTAATGACATTTTATGCCATTAAAGATTCATGAGATTTGTTTTCATATTGTATTTTTTTATTCCCACTTCTTTGTTATCTTGTTGCCTTAACAAATTGGAGGTTTTGAGGATCATAGATTCCATTGATTGATGGATTCATGAACAACAAAGGATCTGTTGTAGATTTGTGTCGTTGTCGAGGACGGAATTGAAGAAATTGTCTCTGGGAGAATGACATTGAGTAGATCCATATCTTGATGGTAGACAAGAGAAGGAAACAAGCTTGATTGCAATCTTCTACCTGGTGACTCCAACTTCATTACAAATGAATATATGGGAGGATCCACTGGTTTGAAATGGAAAAGATTCTTTCTCATAGGTATGCATTTTGTGATTTCACACATATATTTGGTTTTCCGAATCCCAAGCATGATAGAAGTGAATGGGATGGTTTCCTTCCTAGGTTTAGAGGAGAGGATTGGGAAGTGCCAGCTCAGTATTTATTAGACTTTCATGAGTGCATGATTAACCTGAAATTTTTACATGAAGACGTCTTGATTAAGTTGATTAGATATTCTTTGGATGAAACAACTCAAGATTGGTGTAGATCACTCTCGGTTGCTTGTATTTCTTCAATGAGCCATTTTCATGCTGCCTTTCATTTGTTTTGCAAAGAAAAATTTTAAACTGACTTTCTCTATCCATAATTTTGTTATGAATTCAATTTGTTGAGTAAAGGATCAAATATTCATATAGAGTATGCTACAGTAGAAGACACTTTTCATAATGATTGAGAGGTTAATGATCTCCAAAGTGATAACCATATTGTAGATAATTTTGACATTGTATCAAATGCATTTATTTTTTTAAGTTGTCATGAAGATCAAATGGTTTCCTTTGAATATTCAAATGATAATGAGTATATTGATATATCAACATGTGACAGTTTTGGATCTGCAACAAATATTAAACAACCTATGATTAGCATCGAGATCAGTGAAGGAATCTCACAACAACTATCAGTTTTGCAGATAGAGGAGATTGGAAAAAGTTATAAAAATAGGCACGTGCATAAGCAATTCAATTTTCAATTGGAACAACATCAGGAAGAGGTATTTATTTATGGATTTATTGATCCTATTATTGATTATCTAGATTTTTTGAGCAATATAGATGCCAAATCATTCTTGTCAAATGAAGGTTGGTTCTACTGTCTCTTCAAAGTGCACTTTTGTATGACATGGGTTCCTTCATTTGTCTGATCTAGATCAATAGTTTTACCAGTTAATTAGTTTCTTGTATGGCTTCATTGGAAGCATGATTTCAATTGATCAAGAAGCATCACATTTAGTTAGAGTGGGAGTAGGATGAATAATTCTCGGTTCTCGAGCATTTTGGTTTGGAATGATTTTGTTTTCAGTTTGTGAATATTCTTAGTTTTCAATAAGGAACGAAGGTGCTCTCAGGAATACAGGTTGGTTGCACAGATGACTCCATAGCCCAATGGATAAGGCACTGGAATCGCATGTTCTTGGAAACTCACATGGAGCATCATATCCCTTGTGGAGCGAGATGTTAACACATAGAATTGTAGGGGTCAAAAAGTCATTTCACTCTTTCTTTTTGAGTCATAGGTTTTTATAGTTTTATGACTTCTTGCTATAGTCATTTTTCAACTTTTGATTTAAATAATCCAAGTTAGTTTGGCCTTGGTCTAGGGTCTTTGGGTTATGTATTTGTTATCATGACAAGGAGTAATAAACCCTCATGAGTCACATCTTTGAAAATCCTTATTATCAGCTTGACATGTCACCTCCATGAATGTATGAAATATTTCTATCTATCACATTTTATCCGTTCAGCTGTCAAGTCAGTTTTAATTTGAGTGTTTCCAACTCACTAGGAGAGTTTGCAACATACTCAAGTGCTCCATTCATTCATTTCCATTAATACCTTTTTTTCATGCTAAGGGATTTCATTGTTTTAGAGCCTACTTTTAACAAATTTTTATAGATTACGTCTTTGGACATCCTATCAGTCTCCGTGAAGCATGAAAATCTTGTTTCAATCAGGTGATGCGAATTGGTAGACAAGCTATTGTGGGTGGGAAATCCCTCCTACGGACTAGCACTAAGGGTTTTATCATGCATGCATAAATGACCTAAAGATTCTTACTTTTTACCATCATCCCATGCCTAGACCCCCATTACTCATATGTAAATAGAAGGCTCACGAGATTAAGTTGATGTACCTTCTTTTTGGTGTTTGATGTCGATCCCTTTTCGCACTTGGTTTTTCTTTGGCTGCAACTCTCCTCCCAATGCTAACCTGCATTTAATAAAGACAAACAAATAACTCTACATGCATTTGATCTATGAACTAATGGGTTAGAGATTTAATCAATCATACAATCAATATTCCAATAATGACAATCTCATATGGCGGGATGGGAAAATAAATTATTTTATTAACTTCACAATGATACCTTACAATGATAAAGTTGGCTACTGCTCCTCGATCCTGGTCCTGGGCTCTTCTTCCACTGTCTTCCAACTGTTTTTCTCTATACTTCTCTTTGCACAAGGATGGCTAAAGGTTGGGACAAATGGAATGCTCAATCGGGTATAGTTTCTTTGCTATGATTCTCCTCCTTTCAAATGGGACCCCTAACCCTTCTTTTATAGGCTAGAAGAAGCTAGGTATTTGGTCGAGTGATCGGCCATGCATGGCCGAAAGGTTTAGTTAACTTACCCAAAGCTGTGTGTTCCTTCAACAACTTTCCTTTTTCCGTGCTTTTGTAGGTACATGCGGGCTGTATTGGATCAGCTAGCGTGTACACACGTGTAGTAATGGAGCAGGGTGCGTGAGTTTTTATAAAATGGGTTTTTAAGAAGAGGTGTTCAATAGTGTTTTGGAAAAGAAGGAATCTGATATGTCCTGATGCCAGGTAAGCATGTCTGGTGCAAATTAGGGTTAAAACAGATGCCCCCTAATGTGTGAGTTCAGAAGAGCATCTGATGGCCGAAATACATTAACAATCTTCACCGATGTGCCGAACAAGTGAGCTCATGGACTGTTGGCAGCCAATTCAATTTTTTCTATTGTCCTATAAGCTGCCTACACCTATGCCTTATGAACTTCAAATTATTGTCGCATTTTTCAAATAGACGATATTTTCATTTCTTGCGACACTTGCAAATGTGTCTCCATTAAGTTTTCACGACTGTAAGCGTGAAAACTTCTCCTTTCGAGGTCCCCTTTCGATCACTATCTGAATTGTCGTCATCTTTTTATCGATATTTTCTATGGCACTTACCTTTGGTTTATCGTTATGTGGCTGAAAGGATTTTCAAACTATGCCTATTTTGACATTCTTATATTGATTGCATAGCTTGATTTTATTAAGTTTGTGAGGCATTGAGCATATAGATTCACACTTTTGGTGACTTGCCTAATCATTGATTCTATGAATTGCATAGGGGTCATGATTTATTTTTGTTTTTATATATGATGTGATCCTTATGTTAATCTCTTTATAGCTCTTAGCTTGTCAATTTTATGAGTATCAATTGGCACAATGGTTTAAAACTTTTGATTTATACAATGGCGCATGGTTAACATTTGGGTTTGGTTTCACTTGAATGTCAATGGTTTGAAAAACTATAGTTGATTTGGCGCATTGGCATAACACTCACCATTTGATTATTTGGTTGGCCAAATGATGTGGGTTTTGAACTGTTCTATGATTGTTTGAACATATGTGGAATAAGTCGGTTGTACTTTACCATAACTATTGTGCATGGCGGTGAATAACTCCACCACCCTCGCATGCGCACATTAATGCTTTCCCCCTTTGATCGTTCATTGCTGTTAGACCGAATAGCTCTGATCCTATGCGTTGGTGAATTCGAACCAAACCCTTACCATGTGCTTGCACCATGGCCCCAGTCGTTCGAGCTGAACCCAATGGGAGCCAAGCCCTGTTGATGTTCGACAGTGCCCGCAGTGACCTCGAGGAAAATGGGTGGCTTCCATTTATACAAAAATTTGAGGGTTTTAACCTCTGCGTAGCTCGACAATTTGCTTTGACCTTTGATGGCTATCGAGCCAAGGTCAGCGATATTCAATTGGAAATTGATGAACAATTTATCAGTCTTGCTATGGGTTTGCCTGCCACTGGACAACGATGGTCCAAGAATTGCAAAGTAGAGGAGGTCCCTTGGACACTGCTCTTCCAGTCGCATAAAATCACCTCCTGTGATAAAGGTTTGCCAGTAACTATGCTTAAACAGTGTTGGCGTGATTTATTGATGATAATCAAACAGTTTATCACCTGCGAAGGTCGGTATGGGTTTGTATTCTTACACCACCTTCATTTGCTTATGGTTTTTATGGGTTATCAGTTCAATATGCCCTATTATTTGCATAGAAGCCTGTTTAAAATGTCAAAGAAGTACAAAAGAAATCAGGATGATAGTAGCCTTTTTCATTATGGGCTGGTTAAGCTTATTGTTGTCTATCATTTGAGTCTACACGGAGATTGTTGGAGCAATTTCATTGCTCGGAGTGATTTTGAGGATTCGACCCCTCCACAGGTCGACAAACCAGTGGTGAGCGAGGTCAAGGTTGTACCTCCAGTACCCTACAACATCCTTCTACCTAAACCCTCGGATGACCTTCCTACCGACCTACCCCACACTGTGACTAAGGGAAAAGGAATGCTCGTCTGATTTCACGAATGGCAAGAAACAAGCCAAAACCCCCTGTCGAGCCTAACCCTATCGTGTTGAGTGAGGACTCTGATTCGGAAGTGGAGCGTTTCTTGGCTAGCGAATACCCCTATTCGCAAGGTTTGTGTGTCGAACCCTCGTATGACTTTGTGTCAAACCTACCCCCCTTCCTGCAGGACGACCCTAACTACCCAGGCATTAAGCTACCTTGTGAAGCCCTGGGTCATTTATCCAAACCCTCTCCTTCTCTGTCTAAACCTACAGTGCCACCCTGTGATCAATGCAGTTCGTGATTAGAGCGATATTATCTGGATGTTCCTATTCTCCAGTCAAGAATTCACTCTTTGGAGGACCAGGTTGCACTGCTTACCAGTCAAAAGGCTAAGCTACAAGCCACTGATAAGAAACAAAGGACGACAGGCTCTATCTTGTTTAAAAATGTTGAATCAGCCACAGCTGTCGTGAATTCTAAGTTGGCATAATTGAACAACCTTGTCGTCACACAGGTATGTTTTGATATCACTTGTTTATGTAACGATTCAAATTCGGTTTTAAACAGTTCTTTTTACAGCATTGATTGGCTCTGTTACATTGTATGCATTCTATACATAGCTTTTCTTTGACTAAATGGAAGTTTGTTTTCCCAGTTTAGCTTCCATTGGATTTTCATCGATTTGATTGATCTTGGTGTGGATTTGATTTGTTTGATTGAGTTAAAACGGATGCTCTGCTGTCAATCGAATTTGTTTGTACCTATTCAAGACAGGAAGTGTTTCTCATATCCAATTTAGAACACAATCACATTTCGTTTTGATTTCGTTATAATGCATACGCTATGATTGGCAACAATTTTGATATGGTTAACTGTTATGGTTTTATGTCCCATATGACTTTCGAGCAACAGGAATACAATTCGGATCATTACCAATGTGACTCTATACAAACACACCCAAATCATGAATAGATTCAATTCATAACAATTATGCTAAAAACCCAGCTGGTTAATTCGCATTGATTTACTATTAGCTCGACCATGTTATCAGTCGGATTTGTAATTGCAATGGATATTCTATTCAAATTTGATTTGTAGAACGAAATTGGCTATATCTGGATTCATGATTTGTTTCTATATTAAACTTAGCCATGTCTTGTTTGAAATTAATGATTTCGTTCAATACCAATCAAGTTTATTTGCCCAGATTGCAATAACCGATTATCACATTGTCGATTCTATAATGATTGTAATCACAATTAATTGATCCTGTCTGTTGACTGAGAAAGGATCAACGATCCAAATCTATGACACATTCTGTTTGATTGATGTTGTTACATATGATTTCATTTACCCATAATCGAAACAATCTTTCTATCTTTGTATTCGATTGAACGACATGAATCTTTTGCTATATCGTTACAACTATAACGAATGGAAAGTGGTTTTGTTGGATTGGATTGTATCTATTGTTTAACAATCACATACGATATGTTTTTCAATTGGATATGAAACAATCTTATTGATGTTCGATTATGACTCTTTTACCCGATTTTGTGGTAACAAAAGAACAAAGTATTCCTATCTCTGTTTTCGATTGAATCATTTTGATCCTATTTAATGATGAATGATAAAATCATTTTGATTCTTTTTCAAGATAATTGGATTTAATTCTTTTAAAAGATTTGATTTGATTTCAATTCTGATTCTGTATATTATTTTAGACTAGCTACAGAATCAGATGATTCTGTAGCTAAGTCTATAGAGTCAGATTTTTATTGTTTTGCTCATAAGATATCTGTCTAACTTGTTATTTTTGGTCCATTACAGGTCAATTCGAAATTGCATTGGATTTGATGAGAAGTTAAGGGATATTTGAAATATTTTGGTTTCATTTTAGTTCCTAGTTTAGTTGATTTTGGGAAAATTTCCTAGATTATGTAAACAGTTTAATACTATCCATAGGGAGGTTTTACCCTGTGGAGAAACTTATAAATACTTATTATTTTTGTAATAATCATCATCCTCATTCGTGGGAGAACAAGGATATGGAATTTTAATACAGACTGAGACATAATTTGATATTCTGCTACAGCTTTAGCTTTTCATGATATCAATATTTTGTTTTATGTTTATGTGTATCTATTTGCATCTGGTTAATGACTACTTTAGCTATCTTGGTATTTTGTAAATGATATAATTTAATCAATATAATCCATATCTGATTTCTTCCAGTACTTAAAAACATAACATTTGCTTGATTCAGTTTGTGAATGGCAGATTTCTCTTCTTCATAAGTTGAATTATTAAGTATAAGTTTTTGCATAACAGGTTTCCCTTATTGCAGAGATTTATAAATCTTATAATTGTTATGATTTTTTATGTCTTGTTTGTCTTGTAAACAACTTAAAGAGCAGCTCAGCCTATCGTTTACGAAAAGCTTCTAGATTATCCGGTGCGAGTTTCCTTCCTCTGACCAGCTTCGAAGTCATCATACACAGGACAAATCTGGAGCATTTCCAGGTCAGTTTGTCATTTGTTTGTTTAGTGTATTTATTAGTAGTGTAGTTTAGATATAAGTTTAGTTAGATATATGTGTGTTTAGTATATTAGATTGTTTAATTTCAGTAAGTTTTACTTCTTATTTATAAAAATAAAAAAAATCAACAAAATATCTCTCACTGTCTAAGGGCAGAAATCAAATGAGTTTTACAGGTTTTATTCAAATCTGCAAGTTGTAGATATTGTATATTTGTGAATAAGTTGTAATTCAATTAGTAATTAGATAATTAATTATTAGAGTTAGTGTAATAGTAATTAGTAGTTTGTATATAGAATAGTTAGAGTAGTTTATATTTAGTTTTAGTTTAATTTTTTTAGTAGTTTGTTTTAATTAGATTAGTGTATTAGTTTGTTTTTAGTTAATTTGTTCTATTAGTTTTTGTTAGTTTAATTTGTTTTATTAGTTTTAGTTAGTTTAGTTTGTTTTATTTGTTTTAGTTAGATTAGTTAGTTTAGATTAGTTTTCTCTTTGGTTTTCTTAGAACCTTAGAACGGCCAACGGAGTCGTTAAACCCATCAGGGTGGTTCATTCCAAACGACTTGGGTTATTAGACAACCCCGGACCGGTTCCACTCTCTCAGTTGATGGATGGTCAATTTCGTCCGTCAATAGTTACCAGAAATCAGGAGGTGTCATCTGCAAAATAATAATTGTCTCACCAAGGTGGGCATACCCATGCTCGGGATAAAATAAAATCATGGCTACCAATCAAATACACTGTAGATCCATGTCATATAACTATATAAAGTGTAGCCACAAGAAATACATAGTGGAGCTACATCTCGAAATAAAAAATATATACGTGTAGAGTATCCATCTTCTAGAAGATGATAAGGACTGATGGATGGAGATGAGGTCTTCAGAGGTCGAGAAACAACTTCAAAATATTCAAAACTCGGGTAGGAGTGTAATATGAGTGTACGAATTCACTACCCATAGGTCTTCGATGGCTCGTCGGTCATGGACTAGATAATCTTGATGATCAGACTGAAGGCTTCATTGATTTCGAACAAAGACTTGATTGGATGTTCAGGATGGTCAGGCATGTGGGCAAGAGACAAACTGTAGAGGGGCTGACTCAGGCTTGGTAAAAACTTCCCTTGGACAATAGAATGACAAATTATGAGACTCAGGCAGCATGGCATTAACATAATCTTACGAGGTAGGAGACAACACAAACTCTCCATATGTTTGGAAGAATAACCAAATGGAGGAGGAAACAACTCTATGTAGCGAGAACATAGTTCTATGGTTGTATTAAATCCCAGATTTTGACGAACAAACAAACAGATGTGCTTTATCCAAGGGTGACTCATTATGCTGTCAATAAAGAAAATACTTTTCCCCTCCTCTTTTTGGGGTATATTTGATTTTTTTGTCTTTTTCAATAATTTTGGAAAAAGAATAAAATAATGTTACGTTAAAAAGGAGGAATGAGTGTTACAAACATACAAGTTCAAGGTGCAGGGATAACACTGATATCCAGGGGCCAAAGGTGTCAATACGCAGAGGCAAAGTGCTACAGGGCTTGCATATAAGGCATGCTTTTAGATGGTTCAGTTGAGAGCAACATGGAGCTAGCATTAGGCCAAATACATGGGTATGCAAATGTGATTATTAAAAAACACAATGGTAACGTCCTTCGATGTGAGTTTAATGAGCCCAGAGAAGGTAAGCTTGGTAGTGTTTCATATTTAGAGAGTCTGAAAAATGTAAAAGGAGACTCCACTGGGGTACCTTTTTCGAAGGTAGTCTAGTTGGATCGAAAAAGGGGTAAACTAGCACCGAAAAGACATCTATTCAAAACCATTTTAACGAGTGTGATAAAGACAAGATCACTCGGCCATTTTTTCATTTTTAAGGACTCTGAAAAAAACTTAACTATGGACTCCGTCAGGAATGTTCTTCTGGACCATTTTAATGAGTGTGAAAGAATAAAGTCACTTAGTGATCTTTTCAATTTTAAGGAGTCTGAAAAGAGCTTAACTATGGACTCCATGGGGGTTCATTTTTCATACATTTAGTCCCTCAGGCCTGAAAAATGGTTAAATTGATACCTGAGAGTACTCTTCTAGAGAACTAAAGTTCCTTAGAGTATACCTTTGTTCGTACAATTGTCCGTCCAGACCGAAAAAGGGGTAAACTACCGTCGGATAGACATGACTTCAAATTTTAGTTTAACAAGCGTGAAAGGCCACAAGATCGCTCAAAAATATTTTCATGTTTAGAGGGTCTGAAAAGGGCTTAAAAGAGGACCCATTATGTTTTTTGGGAGTCCCTAGGGTGAGGTCAAGAGTGAAAAGGAATCATGCAAATGAGGCTCAAACTCGTAATCAGGAAAAACAAAAAGGACTCTCGAGCCTACATTCATTGGTGACAGCATGGAAACCATAACACAACCAGGATCTACCTAGGGAATCCATGTTTTGGTAAGCTCTACCACCAAATCGTGACACTTATAAAGAAGCAATGATGGTTATGTGTTGCAACCTGATGGGATCAATCATATGGAAAAGGGATAAAGACAACGAGATACAAAAGTCGAGGTGGAAACCTAACCTATATGCTCAAGTTGACCATCTGAGGTTTTTCCCACGGACCGTCAAAAGTGACCCAAAACTCCAAAAAAATGTCCTGATACCCTATCATAACCTTCCAACACAACTCCTGAATCACTCTAAATGGTTTTCGATTTAAAGAAAATGATAAGGGGGCCAAAAAACTGACAAAAAGGGGCCAAAAAGTCTATAAATAGAAGCTGGAAGCTCATTATCACCATTGCTGATTTGGAAATTGACTCTGGATAAAAAAAAAAAACCTTTGATAAAAGTGGTGATTCTGGGAGCTACCATGGACGAAATGACCATCCGTCTGAACCAAGTAAGTATAAACTCTCTCCTCTTGTAATTTAAATCTTTATTTATGCTTTTAGTTTCAAGTTTTGGGGGGGCATCGACCTTCAAAAGGTCAGCCCTAGGTCCACGCAGGTTGTCTTATGACAGGCTGCATGTACACTCCGGCAGAGGAAAAACTGCACGCGTGTACACACGATTCTCATCATTACAGCTCGCGTGGAACCTTTATTTAATGATTTTTTTTTTTTAAAGCAAGGGTTAACCCTCCTGAACTTGGTGTTTTGCAAGATGTATGTTCACTGGAGGGAAAAAGAGCAAGAGGAGATTACTGAGTTGGTCGAGGAAGACCCCAATGTTGTTGTTGCCTTAATGCAATGTGGGTTGCTCAAGTTCTTCCTATGTCCTTTTATGCGGGCACAACCTAGGCTATTGAATTCCTTGGTTGATTATTGGCATCCCGACGTAGAGGCCTTTATGTTAGAGGGGAAATCATTGGTTCCTACTACAGAGGACATATATTTTTTGACTAACCTATCCAGGAGAGGGGAACCAGTCAATTTTCAGACATTTCCTTTGGGGCCTCATAACATATCGGAATTGATAGGAATTTACTGTGAGGTTGGTATAGACCGATCGAGCTCTCATGTGCCAATAAGAAATATCACCAATTTATCACTGTAGGAGATTATGTTTCTTATTGGGTGGATGACTAGTTCTGCAACTCTACATCAGGTGTCCCGTGCACAGATGAACTGTGCAGTCTAGTGCTTAAATGCACAGATATTTGACTGGAGCACAACACTGCTGGATTGTATGAAGAGGCAGCTGACATATTGTCAGTTGCGGACGCAGAGGAACTTCGGGTTCAAGATGATTCTATGCTATTTATTCTTCGAAAGAGTTCCTAGTTTCAGTCCTCGAGTGGTGGTACGAGGACATCATGCCTCTCTTCCTATTGTTTGCATATGGGCAATGTTACTGCCACGACAGGGTGGTGGAAGGACCAATGAGTCCTTTGATGATGACTTCTTTGCTTGGTTGTCATGACAGGTCCCAGTCATAGAGGATTACACTTATGCTGGGATTGATTTCTCGAGAGATCCTGAGATACTAGTACATCCTGGTGAGGAGCGAGGAGAGATGGGTGAGTTTGCATTGGTTTTTTTTTTTGTGAAACATATGTAATTTTTATGTTGTTTTTTTTATATATCATTTTTTTTATACCCGAGTATTTGACATATATGTGTCTATTATGTGCAGATGTGGGACTAGTGTGATTTGCGGATTACGCGAGGAACATGTGTTGTCCTCAGCCAGTGGCCGCACCTACCGCTGCAGGGGGACCAACAACAGCAGGAGAGCTTCTAGCTAGTGAGGCTGAGAGGGTTTTGAGATGAGTCGAGTGAAACTTTACTTTGCGCACCTACATAGTTCCTATGGAAGAGATTGAGGATCTACCACCATCTATGTAGCCTTATGTAGTGGGGCACCACGGATGTGGTTCCGACTGTTTCAGCATTTGGAAAATGTTGTTGATCATTACAACAGGGCCCACAGGCCCTGACCTTAGTTAGTCTAGACTTTTTACATGCTGAAAGCACTACTTGTATATATTTTTTGAGGGCATATAAGCCCCATGACTCGTTAATGGTCATTTTTTTGAGGCGCTTGCGTCCACCTATGTACTCTGATGATTATGATATTATATATGGATTTTTATGTCTTTTTGTGTCTTATGGATATTATTTTCCTTTAAAAATGTATTTACAAGTTTATGTGTATGTCTTTTTATATGTGTGCGAGATGCCAGTCTAAAGTTTGATTAGCTAGAATATCTGTAATTTGGTTTAATCTCCTAGGAACATGAAAATACGTAATATAATCAAAGCTTCATTCTAAGAGACATACCCTAAGGAATCATCGATGTAAATTCGAATCATGAACATGGTAGATTCTATTTAACTGAGACACAACCAACTGAGCGTCTAAATAGACCCGGAGATGAGAGATACCAAATGACAGGGCATCAAGAAGCAACTCAATAACTACACTGTAATCGACGAAATTGTTTGTGGTGTCACCTAAGCATATACCTTCGGAAGATAAGAACTGGCCTCGAGGTGTAAAAAATTCTCAAGCTGAGGAAGCAAGTCTTCGAGTGTGCCAGCTAGCACCATCTGTGTACCCAATGAACACCTCTGATTCACTTGACATCTGCCATAGTGACAAAAGATAACATAAAAAACCACACGTCCATAATACTAAAAGAAACTAGAAAGTAATAGTACAAAGACTATACATATGTTACAAAAAGCTACCCTAGGTGACCTACCTATGAGTAATACTTCTTGAGGTAGATCCCATTTCTAGGCTTCACCAAAGCATTACCTCAAAGTCAACCAGATGATAAGCACCCTTTTTTAGAACCTATTTTATGATGAAAGGTCCGAACCACATGGGTTTGAATTTTCCTGCCCCTAGGGGGTCCTTATCTTGGTCATAGACCAGGACAAGGTTTCCCTCAGAGAAAATTTGAGGACGAATAGACTGATCATATTGACACTTGAATTTATGTTTGTGAGCCTCGTTGGCCAGGGCCGCATCACAACGCTTCTCATTGAGCCCTTCAAGATATAATAATCATTCTTCAAGTAGAGAAGTGTCTGGCAATAATTGTACTACCAAATTTAGGGACGGGATCCGACATTCAATAGGTAAGACTGCTTCCAGCCTGTAAATGAGTTGAAAAGGTGAGAAACGGGTTGCAGTCTTAACAAACGTTCAATAAGCCCATAATGTCGAGTATAACATCAAATGCCAATTTGACTTGGCTGAGTTGATTGTTCGTTGTAGGATGGTCTTAAAATATTTATTTACAGCTTCCACCTGACCATTTTCTTGGGGGTAATAGGGTGATAAATGTTCCTACTGCAACCCAAGATTTGATGTTAACTCAGTCATCATCTGGTTCTGAAAGTGACTTCCATGGTCAGTGACAATCTCTCTCGGGATGCCAAACCTTGCTATTGTCTAGTTGAATAAAAAGAGAGCCATAGTCTCTCCATCATCTTTAAATGTTGGCATAGATTCAAACCACTTTGTGAAGTAGTCTATGGCTACAATGATATAGTGATTCCCCCTTGCTGAAGGAGGGTTGCATGTAGTGTAATCAATCCCCCACTTGGTGAAGGGATCAACTATGATGATAGGAAACATGGGAGCGAGATGTTCCCTCATCTTCTGAGAGAAGATCTGACATGGGTGGCACTTCTTGACTGATTCGATACAATCTTTGATTAGTGTTGGCCAGAAGTAACCTGCTTGTAAAATATTTTGGGATGTTGCCAAACCAGAAAAATGACCACCACATGCTCTGGTATGAAAATCGTTAAGCACAATAACTGCTTCTTCGTGAGTGAGACATCGGCGCAAGATGCAGTCTACACCTCTTCAATACAACGTATCGTCAAGTATGAGATAATTCTTGGCCTGATGGCATATACGGCGACGCTCATCATGAGAAGCAGAGGTGGGGCACTTCAAAGTCTGGAGATAGATAAGTATATCTCTGTACCATGGATCCGATTATGTGATAAAAAACATATCTCCTCTGATAGGCGACTCTTTGGGCACAACATCACTTGACTCAACCAGAATTTTCGAAATAAGTTCTGCGAAGACCAGTGACTTTTTGGATTTCGCTGAAACAAAATCTAAGTCAAGTTCCTGGAGGATGACTATCCATCTACTGATATTTACGCCTATTACCCATCGTGTCAACATGTATTGAAATGGATTCACAATGGCAATGACGATGGTCTTGCAAAATAAAACATAATGACAGAACTGTTGAATAGCATGGACTGTTGCCAACACAAGTTTTTCAATATGAGAATAATTGAGTTCCATTCCGATTAGGCCTCGGCTCAGGTAATAGATCACATATTCTGAGAAAAAATCATCTTCCTAAACTAATACCATGCCGATGGTTGACTCTGCTATAGCCAGGTATAATAAGAAATCTTTGTTATAGTTAGGTGGCTCAAGCAGAGGGGCAGTTGTGAGGGCATGTTTCAACGCTTTGAAAGATCATTGAGTGGCATCGTCCCAATAAAAAGGAATGTCTTTCTTCAGTAAGCACATAAATCCCTATGTAATCTCGACATAGTTAGCAATGAAATGCCTTAAAAAGTTCACCTTGCCCTATAGACTCTGAAGTTGAAGGATTGTGCGCGGGGGAGGCAACTGAATTATTGCCTCAACCTTGAGAGGATCGACCATGATCCCTGTTGTTGACACTATGAAACCTAACAAATGTCCTGATGTTACACAAAATTTGCACTTGTTTGGATTCAAGAGAATCCAGAAATAGCGACATTGCTTAAAGATAAGTCGGAGGTGTGTGGGATGATCCATTCTCTTACAAGATCGAGATGCTAAATCATCTAAATAGGCCTCGAATATATGCTTGAGATCATGGAAAGAAAAAGACATGGCCCGCTGAAAGGTCGCTCCAACATTTTTGAGACCAAAGGGCATCTTACGATATGCGAATGTACCCCATGGGAAAATGAATGTCATTTTCTACTGGTCTTTGGGCTTGATTTGTATTTGATTATATCCCGAAAAACCATCCATGAAAGAGAAGGCCTTTCAACCTGCACATTCATCAATTATCTGGTCGATGAATGGTGTAGGAAAATTATCTTTTGGATAGGCCTTGTTCAAATCATGGAAATCCGTACATACACGAATCGTTCCCTGTTTCTTATTGATTGACATAGGATTTGACACCCATTGGGTCAAATGGATAGGATAGATTAAACCGACTTTTAGCAGTTTCTCAACTTCAACCTTAATGGTTGCTGCTTTCCTGGGATTAACTGGATGAAGCTTCTGTCGAATAGGCTTGGCATCTGGATAAGTTTTGATTTCATGTTCGACTATTTTTGGATCGATGCATGGCATTTCCTCGTAAGACTAGGAAACAACGTCGCGAAAATCTTTAAATAGATTTGTGTAGATTTGAATCTCTCTGGGGAATAGTTAGTTTCGATGAAAACATTCTCCACGATGCCAGGGGTTCTGGAGATATTGATCGGTATGGTTTCAATGATAGTTTCCATATTACCCTTGGCATAAGCCTCATGTGTAGCTAAGGGATTAATAGGACAAGACCTATCTCCAGTCATAGTCAAGGTGAATTCTCCGATTTCGATTATGCTTAACTCTGGGAGGAAGTATGATCTATGATGGAGATTGTCCCAGGGTTTATCCATAGTAGTCATTTCTTCAATTACTGCTTCGTTGGAGGGAAAGACTAAGTCTAACGAATCAGTGTTAGCAAGAGAACCTCGAGCCTAAATAGGCTCTAGAGTCGGATCTAAATCTTGTGCAGGAGTTGGATCTGTGTTGGCCAAATCTTGTTGGACTAAAAAGTATGCTACATCAGCTGTGGACAAGGGCATGGACATGCTCGAGTGCCCTGTCCCTTCCATTGTGGCCGATGGGGAAGGAAGTATCCATGGATCATTAAATTAAGTTGTGTGAAATGACGAAACTTGGAAAATCCCAACCTTATGGTGGTCGGATATGAAATTGACATCGCCTTGAGGGGGTGGGTAATCGAAGGTACGCATCAAAGATGGGCACAAACCAACACCTACGTTGACTATGTCTGGTTGGGGATTATCAATCATCGGGACCACAGATACCCCTAATGAAGGGTCAGGTCTGGAGAAAGACAATTGATCAATGGTCACAATCCGGTCCTCGTGTGGAAACAACAAGATCCAAAAAACTATAGCAACCACTACTTGCATGGCTTAAGTCCAACTCCTTCCTAACAAGAGATTGTAGTTGAGGGATGCGTCGACTACTTCTACCTCTATGCAAATGGTCTTCCCTCCTAACTGCATGGGGAAAGAGGGAATGATACCATGTGGTCGGAACGAACGACCGTCGAAAGCAGTGAGAAGAGTAGGTGATGGAGACAAAATGGGTTGGCCAATGGCCTTCCAACATGCCAATGACATAACGCATGTCGAGGTGAACTCATCAACCACCGTGCAAAAAATATTCCGAGTAAAAGTTTTCATGGGGTGAGACACTACTATCTGAAATGATATGTGGTAAGGAAGACTAGGTTTTAAGTTGGTTGTATCCAACATGATTGTACCCAGATTACAAGTCTCGGTAGATCCTAAAGTGGCTAACAAATCTTTCCTTTGGGAAGAAAAACTTTGGAGGATCTCCAAAGTAGACATCGGACAAGGGGTTTGAGACAAATCCTCCACCACAGAATAGTTTTGAGTGGCCCTTGCATTTGGGTTGTGAGAATATTTTTTGAATGCACCTTTTGGGATGTGTGTCATTGCTTCGCCCAAATTCTTCTCGATCTAGAGAGGAGGAGATGGGAGTTCGGATTCTTTTTCCTTCTCAAAAGTGTTGGGTTTACTATAGTCATGTGCTCTAGTTGATATAAAAGCATCACCCTTCATCATATACACATTCGTGGATGCGGGGTTGTTTGAAGACGGAGAGGGTCCTTGACTTCCCCCTTCCGTGCTTGTAGAGGCTTGGGTTAGGTTTTTCCCATGTTGAAATGGATTGGTTAATATGGCAGGCTGTTGCTATGTCACAAAATTTTGGGCCTCTGCAAGCCAAGGACATTGGTGGATCGAGTGGTCTTCTACGCACAGGTTGCACGAATACCTCGCCTTCCGTTTCTCAGTGTTGCCCCCGTCAGCATTATTATTGGGTTTCTTATACCCCTTACCCTTCTTTTGTTGTTTTTTATTTCCTTCAGGCTGTTGGGTGGCCTTTGGATTTGTCGATAGCATTGTGTGTAGATCCAACGTTTTAGTAGGGGGAGAATCCAAAATAGTAGTTTGGTTGGCCGCTGTGTGTTGTATAGACAATTGTTGCAATTACTTTGTCAGTTGCTCAGCGGGCTTTGTTTTTGGTCCAGCTCTCTGTCCGGTTTTATCAAGTATTGAGCATGGCACATCTAGCAAGATCTCATATAATAAACCAGACTGAGAATAGATTAGCTCAAGTTGTTGAGCTCTCATGATGGCGTCTTCTTTAGAAAACACTCCCGACGTCGTGACATCTTTGGATAACTATGGGACCAAAGGCTTAAGGAACCACTCGAGCAAAAATGTTGGTGGGACTAGCACCTTAATTAAACTCTTCCAGCGTCTCCATTCTCATATGTGATTAGAGATATGGTCTGCTTCTGTCTGTGCGAAATTGGCCAGCAATTCTGTGCCAACATCGTATCTCATAGGTAATTGGAAATGGTTTAGGAAATCCATTGCCAATTCTCCGAAGGAAGAGTATCTTGAGCGGTCGAGCTCAATGTACCATTTCACGACACTCCCTATGAGAGTACGTTGAAACAATCACAACTGCACGGAGTTGTATTTCAACGAGTTAGACAAGAACCAAAGATGGAAGGTGGTCACATGATCCCTTTATCTTTGTTAGGCTTGGCCTCAAACTTTGGTATGTCCAAAGGAAACTTCGTCGACATAGGGGCCAACGCGGATCGTGACAGATAGGGTCATTCAACAACCTTGTCAAGTTTGCAAATGCAAGGTTTCCAGGAAAGGTAGCTTGGTTTGTTGGTGATAACCATGGAAAAAGAGACCTGGAGTTTGACTGGCACCAGGTTGCCAGGAAAAGTTCGACTGCTAGCCTGTGTTCTAGTAAAAACCATGGCCATGACCAGCGTACAGATTCTACGTGTGAGGAGACATCATCGACTGATTCCAAAAATATGACGTAGATGGTTGGGCTTGCATTACATTCGGAGGACTTTGGGAAGGGTTTCCCCATGCCGATCCCATGGGGATAGGCATAGTACCTTGTCTAGGGCTCCATTGGTTGTGAAAAGAATTGCCCCAGATTGGCATTCTTGACGAGGGAACTGATCCCTGCCAAGAATTCCAGGGCCCTGATGCAAAAGAATTTCCTAGGTTTTCCCCCTGTATAGGAATAATACCCTGCATAGGAATAGGTTGTCCGTAATTGGTATTTCCCCCAGTCAGGAAAGCAGTTGACGAGAAAGCATTGTTACCAAATGCATCGAACAAAGAAAATGGTGTTCAACCTACCGACATATTATGAGAAGGAGGTCCTGGACTCCCTGCTCCAAATAAACTATGGTGTGTAAGTGGCCTGACGGATTATTGGTGGGTGCCACCGAGTGAAGGGGATGAAGGAGGTATATGACCTACCCCATAAGGGAAAGCGTTAAAATAAGCTGAAGTGCCCCCCATGTGGCCTTACAGAGTAGCGTTAGAGCTCCCTGCCCCCAGACCTAAAGTCTGTGAAGTGGAGTAGGAAAGTATAGGACTTGTACCTGAGTTAGGCATCCCGTATGAGAACAGAGGGCCTGTCACACTCGATGTGAAAGGGATTGTGGCCACCGCCATAGACGGGATTGGAGCACTGTTCAAGGTAGAGGCGGTCGAGACCATGGTGGCTTGGACCAGTGATGGTGGGTTAGGAGGTGGAAACTCTCCTGTGGTGACAACCTTAGTGGGAATTGAAAAATTCCCAGAAGAAGTGACAACATTTGTTTCCATTGCTGCGTGCGACACTGTCTAGCAGTCGTAAGGGTGAATCGGTACAATGATGGGTGCCGAAAGATCAGTGGTTGGAGTTTCGGATGGACCAAGAGATTTTTCTCCAAAGTCTAAAATGGTCGTTTCCTCTGGATGTTGGTCGGGTACAATTTCTTGTGACTCGGTCGCTTCAAAAGACCCTTGTTGGTCTAGCTTTCGCCTTAGTGGTGGCGAAGGTGTCTCCAGTGTAACCGGTGATAGGCCTAGAAGCCTTCATGACCAACGGAGCTCATGATCCTCCACTGTGTGAGAAGATCAAAGACACCCTAGGGATTTCTATTCATTCAAAAAAACAAAACACACTAAAAAAAGTCCCTCCAAGATAAAACAAGAAAACACTAAACTAGTTGGAAGAACAATTACAACAACCAACACTAAAGAAACTTACTGGTGCAAGTGAAACTCAAACACGGAAGAACCCTCTGGGTATACTTTGCAAAGAATCGCCCGATGTCTGCCCTAGGTACCGCAGTATACCCCCGTAGTCACTTGTGTATGTCTCTAAAAACATAGGCAACTAGGTTGCCAATGCACGAATAGTCACCAAGCAGGTACAATCGAAAGTCGGGTAGACCACAATGAGCAGGGTATCGAGCATGAAACTTGTCAAGAGTATAGAAGGAAAGTGGTCTGGAAGACAACTGAGGACCTTGAATGGATTCGAGACCCATGAAGCTCTGTGGCCAATGAAATCGATGGAATCCCAAGACAAGCCCTCTATATGTGTTCTCCACTACGATTGGTCTAGCTTTGGAGGGGTTATCTCCGCTACCTTTCTGCATGCGACCTCGTGTTTAGCCCTTGTATTAGAGGGGGGTCTTAGATAAATTTCACGATACTGGACTTTGACACTCCCTAACTCAGCCTCCAATTTTTTATTTAATGGCCTTGAAAAGTTTCCTCTCCAACCTAATTCAAGGCCCTAACCCTAAACTAGTTGGTTGACCCTACAAACATAAAACGTCTAATGAATTTTAGATTTACCATTAATTTTTATGGCTTGTCTTAAGTAAAAGGTTATGAAAGTGAAACCAATGATGTTTTAAAGATGAAAGAAAAATAAATAGAAAGTTGGAAACAAAATACCTTCACTTAACTCAAATCTTAAACAACTTTTCAAACTTAAAAATTTTCTAAGATCTTTGAACAGTCAAATCAAAGCAGGATTTCACTCGACTACGAGCTACTTATGATCTAAGTAAACCATCAATAACTTATGAAAGAAAAGACTTTTCCATAGTTACTAATGCAAAACAACACTATTTCCAAACAAAGAAATAAAATATTTTTTTTTTATTTGAATGCTCACAAAGCAAAAAGGAAAATATCAACAAGTAAAAACCAAGAAAAATTCTGGCCTAAGCGTAGATCGCAAAGAGTCACTTTAAAAATCACACACAAGAAAATTAAAATTGGATTCTCACACTTGTCTAAAAACCTTATAAAAGAAAATTTTGAGGAAAACTTCTTAATGAAAAAGAAAGCTATTGCTGTGATCAAACCTAAGTTACTGACCACTATGACAGAGACCCAAAAACCTAAGAGGTATAACTCTTGTCAAAGGAAAGGATGACTGCCTCACCTTCAACAAAAAAATTCTCCATAAGGACACTACTGACAGTTCAACAACAAGCATGTGCATGCGAACTGTGTAATGTCAAAGCACGTGTACACCCGTGCTGGCCTTATACATGCCGCATGTATCTATGAAACTCTGAGACAAATGAAAGGCCAAGCAATCCATCCCAGGAAGAGACTACTAGTACTGAGAACTAGGATCTCTTGAAGACTCAGACACTTACTTTAACAGAAAAAAGAAAACAATTCAAGGAAAACTTCATAGAGAAAACCAATCTGAGGTGAAACCTAAGCTATAGACTGCAAACAACAAAGACTAGAAAGAGTTCCAAAAAACCCCTAAGAAGGACTATTTCTGATAGGGGAGAGGATGACTGCCTCTTTAAAAGAAATTTTCTAGAATCATAGACACGACTGACACTTCCTCAGCTAGCGTGTACACGTAGGCTATGAGAAGGTAGGGCACGGGTACACACATGTAGACCTTATACAGGCCGTGTGTACCTCTGTGGGTCTCGAAAAAAAAAAAATGCAGTCAAGCAAAGAAACAGAGATAACTGGTATGGAAGACTAGAATCTTTGTTAGCTCTGACTTTTGCAAAAACTTTAAAAACAAGGAATGAAACCAGTTTTTTAAAAATACCCAAAACATATTCCCAGAAACCCTAGAGATCCCTAGTATGATAGCCAATTCTGTTGTGGGTGGGAAATCCCTCCTATGGACTAGAACTAAGGGTTTTATCATGCATGAAGAAATGACCTAAAGATTCTTTCTTTTTACTGTCATCCCATGTCTAGACCCCCATTACTCATATGTAAATACAAGGATCAAGAGATTAAGTTGACGTACCTTATTCTTCGTGTTTGATGTCGATCCCTTTTTGTGCTTGGTCATTCTTTGACTGCAACTCTCCTCCCAATGCTGACCTGCATTTACTAAAGACAAACAAAGAACTCCACATGCATTTGATCTATGAACTAATGGGTTAGATATTTAATCAATCATACAATCAATATTCCAATAATGACAATCTCATATGGCGGGACGGGAAAAGAAATTATTTTATTAACTTCACAATGATACCTTACAATGATAAAGTCGGTTATTGCTCCTCTATCCTGGTCCTGGGCTCTTCTTCCACTATCTTCCAACTGCTTTTATCTATACTTCTCTTTGCACAAGGATGGCTAAAGGTTGGGACAAAGGGAATGCTCAATCAAGTATAGTTTCTTTGCTACGATTCTCCTCCTTTAAAATGGGACCCTTAACCCTTCTTTTATAGGTTAGAAGAAGCTAGGTATTTGGTCGAGTGACCGTCCATGAATGGTCGAAAGGTTTAGTTAACTTACCCAAAGCTGTGTGTTCTATTAACAACTTTCCTTTTCCCGTGCTTTTGTAGGTACACGTGGGATGTCTTGGGTCAGCTAGTGTGTACGCACGTGCAGTAATGGAGCAGGGTGCGTGGGTTTTTATAAAAGGGATTTTTAAGAAGAGGTGTTCAACATTGTTTTGGAAAAGAACGAATCTGAGATGGCTTGATGCCAGGTAATCATGTTTGGTGCAAATTAGGGTTATAACACAGGCATTGTGGACTTCACTGCGAACTCATTTCCTATAGAAGGGGATTCTAAATATTTCATCATAAATTTTGAACGACGATGTGGGTTTTTCCAAAATTGTTTGTGGAGGAGCATGATATTGGCATTGACATGTTGACAAAAATTCAGCCCAACCCAGTTTCAAATTTGAGAGATAAAATCCAAACGCCAGTGCATTGTGAACTGGCATTGCGGACTGGCTGAAAAGGAGCTTTGGAGGTTGGATAGTTTGCAAACACTTCTGTTCAAATTCAAAGATGTTAGTATCAATCCTACATCCACATGGTAATCCATGAGAGTGTTCATCATGTTTGAGGGTTGAGAAAGGGGTTTTGGTTGGTTTTCATATTGGCGTTGCGAACTGTGTTGCAAACACTCTATTCTAGGACTGCTTAAACTTTCATCTTTTGCATCCTTTCAGATTCATCCTTAAACGAGTGAATTGTTAACCCTATCCATTTACAATGTGTGTTTTATCATTTGCTAAAGTAGGCTTAAACATGAAAATGTTGTTAATGTTGTTAACGTATTCTTATGTCAATTCAAGACCTATATAATATGAGTTGTAAGCCATGAATATCAGTTCTAATGTCTTTCCCCAGTTATATATCAAGATAATGGAGTTTAGTAGCATGTATGGACTCCTGACATAAGTTTTGAGTTGTTGAATATTTGCAAAACTAAAATAGACTTCTACAGGAAAGTTCGCAGCATCGGCGCTGCAAAATGGAATTTCTGACAGTTTGTAAATAATTAGCACACAACAAAGGATTGTTTTTCTTGTAACTTTTGCATACCCATCTGGGTTCCTCTGAAATTTGGTGTGGAGGACAAACGTGGTGATTTTGACTTGATGACAAAAATTCAGCCTGACCCACTTCGTATTTGTGGAGAAAAGATAAAACCCTCACCTACAAGAAAGTTCGCAGTGCATGTTGTCACAAGCACTACGAGCTCTATCAGTTTGATAAATTCGAGCTATGGGAGGGCTTCCAATTGTCAGGGAAGGTTTGAATGGTATCCTAGGAGTTATTTGGATATGAGGGACATGTGTTCCATCTCCAAATCAATCAGGATGACCTATTTCAAAAGGCATTTATCATTATAGACAAAATACCAAAAAATTAGGAATTTGTTAGGCTTGTGTTGGAATATTTTGTAACAAGACTCCTAAATGGAGGAGGATCCTATGTAACTCCTTGGTTTTGAACTCCTTAGGGTAGATAGATATTATTCACTATAAATGAAATGATTTTAGATGAGAAAAGAGTTGGATTAATGAGCCAAGAGAGGAGAGAGATAGAGGAGCAATTTTAGTGGCTCATTTGTAAGCCTGAGGGTCTGCTTGTAATGACATTTTCTGCCATTAAAGATTCATGATATTTGTTATCATGTTGTATTTTTTTTCCCACTTATTTGTTATCTTCTTGCCTAAAAATATTACAGATTTTGAGGATCATAACTTCCATTGATTGATGCATTCATGAATAATAGAGGATTTGTTGTAGCTTGACCAGTAAATCATTATTTACTATTTAATAAATCTTTATTTGTTTACAGAAAGAATCTCTTTACAATGGATGTTATTCCTTTTTTCATATTCACCATGATTCTACTCATCATTATATATCCCTTTTGTTTGATATACATTTTTATTTCCTTTGATCTATAGGGTGTTGTGACTCCTTGCCCAATGGAATGCTTCCACTGACAATTTGCTACCCTCTCCTTTTCTTTCCCAGTCTTGTTGATCCACCTACTCAAACCATTCAATCCATTTATATTATGATGAGTGTTGGGCTTACACTTACAACATTCTAAGTGTGACTCTTAGTGATAACATTTTTGGCGTCGTTGTCGGGGACGGAAGTGATGAAATACTCCCTGGGAGAATGACATTGAGAAGATCCAGCTCTTGATGGTATACAGGAGCATGACACAAAATTGACTGCAATATTCTACCTGGCGACTCCAACTTCATTACAATTGAATCTATCGGTGGCACCACTAGTTTGAAATAGACAAGATTCTTTTTCAAAGGTATGCATTTTATGATTTCACAAATATCTCTGGTTTTCTGAATCCCGAGCCTGATAGAAGTGAATGGGAAGGTTTCCTTCCTAGGTTTAGAGGAGAGGATTGGGAAGTGCTAGTTGAGTTTTTATTAGACTTTCCTGAGTGCATGATTAAGCTGAAACTTGTACATGAAGGCATCTTGATTAATTTTTTTATATATTCTTTGGATGAAGCAACTCGAGATTGGTGTAGATCACTCTCGATTGCTTGTATTTCTTCAATGATCTATTTTCATTTTGCCTTTCATTTGTTTTGCAAAGAAAAATTTTCAACTGACTTTCTCTATCCATAATGTTGTCATGAATTCAATTTTTTGAGTAAAGGATTAGATAGTCATATAGAGTATGATGCAGTATAAGACACTGTTCATAATGATCGAGAGGTTAATGATCTGCATAGTGATAACCATATTGTAGATACTTTTGA
>ML809022.1:60771-105996 GCA_009831015.1 Picea engelmannii
TTTGTATTAAATTTTGTTGTTTAAGTGTGTTAATTTGTTTTTTTTAATATATATTTTTAATTGTTCTTTGTTTTTTTTAAACTTTTCTAAAGTTTTTAGGCCATAAATTTGGTTTTTTACCCCTTTTTTTTTATTTTTTTCTAGATTTAGCTTAGTTTATATATTTATTTTGTTTTTTTCCTCTTTAGTTTTGTAAGTTTCTCTTTAGTCTTTTTTATTATCTAAATTTCTTTATTTTGTTTTATTTATTTTTATTTTTAATTTGAGTTCTTTTATTTTTCTTAGTTTTTTTAGTTTTTAATTTATATAAAAAAAAATATATTATTTTGTTAAATATTAAAAAATAGTGTTGTTTAACTACAATGTGTTTTCCATGTAATGAATTAAAGGTAAACAATGTGTTAAGAATGGTGTTTTCCACTATATTTTAAAAGTATGAAACAATGGTCCCCGAGGTGTAGGAGAGTCGGTGACAGAATGTGTTGTTAAGCCACTTCGCGTTGAAAAGTCACTGGTTCGAAACCTTTAGGGACAAAAAATCCAACCATGTTAAGAGTTGGTGTGGCTCAGGCCAGGTGTGATCCCTGGGTGACTTTGACGGCTTAGATTCCCTTGAGTCGTGGTTTCTCAAGCCAAAGGTTAATCCCGCTTCCAAGAATGTTTGGACAAATTAACAAAAAAAAATTAAAAAAAAAATATGAAACAATAAATTAATTAAGGAGACACAATTATATGAATAATAGTAACTTAAAAAAAGTAACTGGTAAAAAATATTTTTAAGATTGAAACAAGCATGGAAAAATGAGTAAAAACACCCTTGAATAAAAAATAAAAAATGAAAAAATGAAAAAAAATGAAAAAAGATGAAAAATAAGAATTTAAAAAAATGTGGAAACATTGTGGATCGAAAAATTTAAAATATTGAAAAACCACCTAAAAAGGGAGAGGGAGTGCTACCAGTAGCACCAATTTTAAAAATGAGGTAAAAAATTGGACCCCCCAAAAAATGAGAACTCTGTAGAGTTCTCGTTAAGTTGGTAACTATGTTTCATAGGTTTTTATAGTTTTTATGACTTCTTTCAATAACCATTTTTCAACTTTTGATTTAAATAAACAAAGTTAGTTTGGCTTTGGTCTAGGGTATTTGGGTTATGTCTTTGTTATCATGACGAGTGATAAAACCTCATGAGTCACATCTTTGAAAATCCTTATTATCGCATTGATATATCACCTCCATGACTGTATAAAATATCTCTAGCTATCACCTTTTATCCGTTCAGTTGTCAAGTCAGTTTTGATTTGAGCTCTGCCAATTCACTAGGAGAGTTCGCAACATACTCAAGTGTTCCATTCATTCAATTCCATCATTACCGTTTTGTTATGCTAATGGATTTCATTATTTCTAGAGCCTATTTTT
This sequence comes from Picea engelmannii, assembly GCA_009831015.1. Taxonomy (NCBI): domain Eukaryota; kingdom Viridiplantae; phylum Streptophyta; class Pinopsida; order Pinales; family Pinaceae; genus Picea; species Picea engelmannii. The sequence continues at coordinate 62,189 of ML809022.1, forward strand.
AACAAATTTTCATGGATCAGGTCTTTGGACATCCTAACAATCTCCTCGAAGCATGAAAATCTTCCTTGAATCAGACATCGTGAACTTCACTGCGAACTCATTTCCTATTGCAGATTCTTCTAAATATTTATTCATAACGTTTGAACGACACTGTGGGTTTTCTGATTTTTTTTTGTGGAGGATCATGATATTGACATTGACATGCGAATCAAAATTCAGCCCAACCCAGTTTGGCATTTGAGAGATAAAATCAAAACACTAGTCCATTGCGAACTAGCACTACGAATTGGCTGAAAAGGATCATTGGAGGTTGGATAATTTGCAAAAACTTCTGTTCAAATTCAAATATGTCAACATCAAGCCTAGATCCACCTGGTACTCCATGACAATGTTCATCATGTTTGAGGTTTGAGAAAGGGGTTTTGGTTGGTTTTCATATTGGCGTTGTGAACTGTGATGCAAACACTTTGTTCTAGGACTGTTGAAACTTTCATCTTTTGCATCGTTTCAAATTCATCCTTAAACGAGTGAATTCTTACACCTATACATTTACAATGTGTGGTTGGTCATTTGTTGAAGCAGGCTTAAAGTTGCAAATGTTGTTAATGTTGTTAACCTATTCTTATGTCGATTCAAGACCTATTTAATATGGGTTGTAAGCCATGAATATCAATTTTGATGTCTTTCCCAAGTCATATATCAAGAAAATGGAGTTTATCAGTGTGTCTAGACTCTTGACATAAGTTTTGAGGTGTTTAATCTTTGCAAAAGTAAAACAGACAGCTACAGGAAAGTTCGCAGTGTCAACGTTGCGAACTGGTATTTTGACAGTTTGTAAACAATTAGCACACAATAGAGGATTGTTTTTCTTGTAACTTTTGAATTCCCATATGGGTTTCTATTAACTTTGGTTTGGAGGACAAACATGGTGTTTCTAACTTGTTGACAAAAATTCAGCCTGGCCCACTTCGTATTTTTGGAAAAAAACGCTAAAAACATCACCTACAAGAATGTTCGCAACGCATGTTGTCACAGGCACTGTGAATTCTAATAGTTTGACAAATTCGACCTATGGGAGGGATTCCAGATATCAAGTAAGGTTTCAATGGACTCCTAGGATTTATTTGGATATTAGGGACATGTGTTCAATCTCCAAATCAATCAGGATGGCCTGTTTCAAAAGGCATTTATCATTATAGACAAAATCCCAGAAAAATAGGAATTTGTTAGGCTTTTGTCGGAATCTTTTGTAACAAGACTCCTAAATGGAGGAGGATCCTATGTAATTCCTTGGTTTCGACCTCCTTAGGGTAGATATATATTATTCACTATAAATGAAAGGGTTTTTTATGAGAAAATATTTGGATTCATGAGGCAAGAGAGGAGAGAGCTAGAGGGGCAGTTTTAGTGGATCACTTGTAAGCCTGAGGGCCTACCTGTAATGACATTTTCTGCCATTAAAGATTCATGAGAGTTGTTATCAGACTGTCTTCTTTCTTTTCCCACTTCTTTGTTTTCTTCTTTCCTAAACATATTGCAGGTTTTAAGGATCATATATTCCATTGATTGATGGATTCATGAACAACATAGGATATGATGTAGCTTTCCCATTAAATCATTGTTTATTGTTTAAGAAATATTTATCTGTTTGCAGAAAGGATCTCTATACAATGGATGCAATTCCTTTTGTCATATTCACTAGACTTCTACTCATCATTATATATCCTTTTTTTTTTCTAATATAAAATTTGATTTCCTTTGATCTGTAGGATGTTGTGACTCCGTGTGCAATGGAATGCTTCTACTGATAGGTTGTTTTCCTCTCCCTTTCTTTCCCAGTATTGTTGATCCACCTACTCAAACCATTCAATCCATTTATATTTTGATAGATATTGGTATTACACTTACAACAGTCTAAGTGTGAATCTCAGTGCTAACATTTTTGGCGTCGTTGTCGGGGACGGAAGTGAAAAAAATATTCCCTGGGAGAACGACATTGAGAAGATCCAACTCCTAATGGTAGACATGAGAAAGACACAAGCTTGACTGCAATATACTACATGGCGACTCCAAATTCATTACAGATGAATCTATGGGAGGTTCCATTGGTTTTAAATGGACAAGATTCTTTCTTAGAGGTATGCATTTTGTGATTTCACAAATATATCTGGTTTTTTGAATCACGAGCCTGATAGAAGTGAATGGGAAGGTTTCCTTCCTAGGTTTAGGCAAGAGTATTGGGTAGTGCAAAATGATTTTTTATTATAATTTTATGAATGCATGCTTAAGCTGAAAGTTGTACATGAACATGTCTTGATTAATTATTTTATATATTCTTTGGATGGAGCATCTTGAGAGTGGTGTAGATCAGTCTCGGTTGCTTGTATTTTTTCAATGAGCCATTTTCATGATGTCTTTCATTTGTTTTGCAAAGAAAAAATTTCAATTGACTTTCTCTATCCAGAATCTTGTCATGAATCCAACTTGTTGAGTAAAGGATCATATAGTCATATAGAGTATGCTGCAGTAGAAGAATTTTTTCATAATGATCGAGAGGTTAATGATCTACATAGTGATAACCATATTGTAGATGCTTTTGACATTGTATCAAATGTATATACTGTTTTAAGTTGTCATGAAGATCAAATTGTTTTCTTTGAATATTCAAATGATAATGAGTAGATTGATATATCATCATGTGACAGTTTTGTATCTGCAACAAATATTAAAAAAACTATGATTACAATCGAGATCAATGAAGGCAACTTGCAACAACTTTCAGTTTTGGAGATAGAGGAGATTGGAAGAAATTATAAACCTAGGCATGTGCAGAAGAATTTCATTTTTCAATTGGAACAACATCAGGAAGAGGTATTTCTTTATGGATTTTTCATGTGATGATTATCTAGATTCTTTGAGTAGTACAGATGTCAAATCATTCTTCTCAAATGAAGGTTGGTTCTGCTATTTTTTCAAACTGCACTTTTATATGCCATGGGTTCCTTCATTTGTCCGATCCAGATCAATAGTTTTACAGTTAATAATTTTCTTGTATGGTTTCATTGGAAGCATGATTTCACTTGATTGAAAAGTAGCATAGTTGGTTAGAGTGGGAGCAGGATGAATAAAGCTCGGTTCTCGAGAATTTTGGTTTGCAGTGCCTTTTTTTTAGTTTGTGAATATTCTTAGTTTTCAATAAGGAGCAGAGTTGCTCTCAGGAATATAGGTTGGTTGCAAAGATGACTCTGTTAGTGTCAGAAGTCACTCCTGGATTACAACAGGAGTAAGCCCGAGGCCCATCAGTTTATGTCACGATTTGTTAAAAGGGGGTGATCTAATGGAAGTAAACTCAGAACAATATCGCTCACTCAAAAAACTGGGTTGGAATAGCAAGGACATGTGAGGTCTTGATCTAACTTAAGCCAGTAAATTTGCATAGTGGTGAGTAAGTGAAAGAAAAGAAAGGGGAAAAGTCTCAGATATGAGATCCCCTCAGACCAGAGAAACTTCAAAGTAAACCTCAAATGTTGCAGAACTAATACAATCAAACATGCATTATATAGTTACAGAAACACCCGACTGGATCATCCATACCTAGGCTTTATATTCAAAGAAAAAGGGAAAGGAGGAGACTGGTTGCCATTAAACAAGAAATCTCAAAATATCATTGTATAACCAGAGAACTAGAGGCTTTGTTAAAGCTTTACAATCGAGAGCTTTGCTCTACCATCGATCCTTACAAAAATACAAAAACTGAGTATATATACTCAGAGCAATTCATCCCCTTGGCAGCAGGAGGGTAGATGAGACATTAAATTCTAACTTAGCGTGCACAGGTTCTTCTGATCAGTCGAGGACATTAGATCAACATGGCTCTTTTAGGAAAACCTACACACAGGATGACCTTGGGCAGACTACCTTCCAGAACCTCCATGCCTTGCATTCATGGCTTGAGTTGAGGTCTCAACCACATGCTCAATATTCATTAACTGCTTTTTCCCATGGAGGGTAGCCAAGACTAAAAACATAAAGAGAGACCCTGTGTCCTTTGAAGTCCCAGTAGTCGCAATGCTGAAATGGCTCCTGGGCGCTTTTTGCATTTCGTATTTTAGGGTTTCGAAATGCAGAGGAAGAGCGAGACCCCGTGTCCTTTGAAGTCCCAGTAGCTAAAATGCCGAAATGGCTCCCGGGTGCTTTTCTCATTTCACATTTCAGGGTTTCGAAATGTAGTGGAAGAGAAAGACCCTGTGTCCTTTGAAGTCCCGATAGCCAAAATGCTGAAATGGCTCCTGGGTGCTTTTCGCATTTCATGTTTCAAGGTTTCGAAATGTAGAGGAAGAGCGAGACCCCGTGTCCTTTGAAGTCTCGGTAGCCGAAATGTTGAAATGGCTCTTGGGTGCTTTTCGCATTTCACGTTTCGGGGTTTTGAAATGTAGTGGAAGAGAAAGACCCCGTGTCCTTTGAAGTCTCGGTAGCTGAAATGTCGAAATGGCTCCTGGGATATTTTCGCATTTCACGTTTCAGGGTTTTGAAATGTAGTGGAAGAGAAAGACCCTATGTCCTTTGAAGTCCCGGTAGCCGAAATGTCGAAATGGCTCTTGGGTACTTTTCGCATTTCGCGTTTCAGGGTTTTGAAATGCAGTGCAAGAGAAGGAACCCGTGTCCTTTGAAGTCCCAGTAGCCGAAATGCAGAAATGGCTCATCTTTTCATGATTTTGGCCATAAGATATGAGCTCATGCACTAGACCTCGTGCAACTCTGCAACTCAAGCCTATCTGATGACTGTAGATCTGCTCCATCTGTGGATTCTCGCCGTTGAAAACAAAATTCCCACTTGCTTGATTTTAAGCCCAAAATGGACTTCCTCTGTGTGCTACGCTCGACGTTCATGACTGCAGCCTTTGAATAAAACACATTTTATGGGTTTTTTAAAACCCCATTTCTATGCATTTACACCAAGGACCTGAAATCGGAGAGAAACACCACCTTGCAAGAATTGGCGCTAACATTAGGCTCCATGGGGGATAGAGTCATCCCTGCAATTCTCTAAGAACTCCTTCTGCATTTCCAGTTGCCTTGTGTTGGGCTATGGAGTCATTTATTAAGACGAAAATAAACAGAAAAACAATAAAGACAATATTTACAAAAACAGAGGAGCCGTCTAAGGCTCAAACAAAACATTTCTTCAGGAAATGCCCATTTACTGGGCTACTAAAGACTTCTTCACCCTCCAAATCCTACAACCTGTATGTGTTATTTAAGAATACTTCATATATTTTGAAGGGCCTGATCCAGAGGGCGTCAAACTTGTTGTGTTTGCCCCTATCCTACCTGGGTGCATCCCACTTAAGCACTAAATCTCCCAGCTTGAATTCCTCCTTCCTGACCTTCCTGTCAAAGGCCTGCTTGATCTTCTGCTAATGACTATGAGCTATGTCCATTACCTGCTCCCTGATTTGTTGCAGTTCCACCACTTGATGAATTCTTTTGACCGTATGGTCTGGCTCTCCTTCATGATCTTGAAACAATTTCGCTACGGGTAAAGCGAGCTGAGTGGGAAACACAACCTCCATCCCATAAATAAGTTGAAACGATGAGGTGCCCAAGGACTTCTTTGTTGTCACTCGATCGGACCATAGAGCGAATTTGAGCTTTGAATCCTAGGCCCTCTTATTGTCTTCCAATAATCTTTTAATGAGTTTGATTAGACTTTTATTGGAAGATTCTGCCAGACCATTTCCTTGAGGATAATAGGGAGTGGAGTGAATTAGTGAAATCTCGAACTGCTCACAGAACTTAACCAGAGGCTCAGACTTGAAAGAGGCAACATTATCAGTGACAATTCTGTTGGGATAGCCAAATATGGCTATGATATCCTCCAAGAAGCTGATAATCACCTTGTGCGAAGCACTCCTGGGGGCAGCTTCTATCCACTTGGTGAAATAGTCTGTTGTAGTTAGGATCCATCTATGCTAGCCACTTGAAGGAGGATGAATTTCCCCAATGAAGTCCAACCCCCACTGTTAAAAGGGTGTTGAAGCTACTACAGGCTTTAGTGGAAGAGATTTGATTTGTTGCTTTCCTGAGAACCTTTGGCATTTGATGCAAGCTTTGACTTCTCTACAGACATCAGTGAATAAGGTGGGCTAGTAGTACTCAACCCTAAGAATTTTGTGGGCTATGATCTTCCAGAAACGATGCCCCCCACAAAGGCTTCCATGGAAATCAAACATAACTTTATGGGCCTCCTGTGGGTTCAGACACCTCATAAAAACCCCTAGAGGGTCTCTCCAGTACAAGACATGGTCAATAAGGCAATATCTGACCACCTTGAGATTTAAATCTCTTACCTTGCTTTTTCCCATTCCATAAGGAGGCTTCAACTCTTGCAGAAAGTACAAAATGTCTTTGTACTAGGTGCATTCTGCTAGTGATAAGCCACCCTGAGTGCTTTTGTTGGACGACTCAGCTTGCTGATTTCCTGAGCAAGCATTGATGAAGCTAACCCCCAAGGCCTTGCAATTGGATTCATCTAGCAGCTTGGATAAACCCTGCCCTTTAACCAACTTGGTGGGCTTTATCTCCAGGTCAAACTCAAGGATCTTGGTAATCCATTCACCTCTTGTCCCATCTATGTCAGGCTGTATAAGGATGTCTTTCACATAGGCTGAAGGAACATATGCAGTCACTCTTGAGTGAAAGAAATATACTCTGAATGCTTTGAGAGATTTCACCAAGGCATAGGCCTACTTCTCCATGATATCATACCTAATTTATTCATCTCTTAATGCCTTACTAAAGAAGGAAATGGGTTGCTCTCGCCCTTCCTCATTTTTTTGCAATAAGACCGCTGCTACTGTATCAAAAGAAGCAAAAGAAAAAATTAGGAAATCCTTGGAATAATCAGGACCGATCAGCACAGGTGCCTCAATCAATGCCTTTTTTATTTGGACAAAATATTCCCTGGGTTCAACAATCCATTTTACTTCATTTCCCTTTCTGAGCATGGTTGTGATGTGTTTCACCACCTCAGCAAAATTTGAGACGAACCTCCTCAGAAAGTTAATCTTTCCTAAAAAAGCCTGAACTTCCTTTCTATACCTGGGAAGCGACAGGGTCTGAATTGCCTCTTCCCTTCTAGGATCGATTCTCACTCCCTCTACTGATACTATATGTCCTAACAACTTCCCCTCCTTCATAGAAAACAAACATTTATTGGGATTTAAGGAAAGGCCAAACCTCCAGCATTTCAAGAAAACTTTCCTCAAGTGATAGCGGTGCTCCTTATCAGACCTGGAGAAGACTGTGATGTCATCCAGATACATCACCACAAACTGATCCTTCTCCCCAATTGAGGCTATGTCCATGGATCGCTAGAATGTTTCTCCTGCATTCATTAATCAAAAATGAATTTTGGCATACATGAATGTGCCCCAAGGAGTGGTGAATGCTATTTTTTCTCTATCCTCAGACATGACTAATATCTAATTATAGCCAGAAAAACCATCAATCATGGATATCCTAGATGCACCAGTTACCCTCTGCAATATGTGTTCCATGTTGAGCAAGGGATAGTTGTCTTTCTTTGAGCTCCTGTTCAAGTTCTTGAAATCAACACAGAGCCTGATTTCTCCACTTTTCTTCCTCACCAGGACCAAATTGGCTACCCACTCAGAATATCTCAGAATATCTCAAGGGGACAATGATTTGGGCATCTAAGAACTTCTTCACTTCTCTCTCCATGACAAGAAACAACATGGGATTTATCTGTCTTAGATTCTACCTAAATGGCTTAGCCTCTTCCTTCAGTGGGATCTTATGTTCAATGATAGTTGTGTCATATGTCTTGAGGTCTTCATAGGTCCATGCAAAAACATCAGCAAATTCCCTTAATAACTCGGTATATTCGGCCCTCTTCTCTTTGGTCAAACTGCTTGACAACTTGACAAACTTTGGCTCCTCGTGTGTGTTGATATTACACTCCATTGTATCAACATCTCCACTTGAAACCCTACCCTTTACTGCCACATCATTCCCATCGAACAGTCTTTCTAAAGGGACTAGTCCCTTCGGAATGTGATTGCTAGGAAAATGAATAATATGGTGATCAAGAATTTTATTTAAAAATATTTCAGGGTGAGGGTGACTTTCAAGATCAGGATCTTGATCAATGTGCAATGCAGAAAATTCATCGACAGATTGAAGAAACTTTTTGATTTCAAGATCGTCTTAGAATACCTTCCAATGCTTGATATTGTCCAGAACAGATGGCCTATATCTTATCTCGACCTCATATTTGGTTTTAGGCGGCAGAGGGATCTTAACCAAACTAGCTAAGAAAACTAAGGAATCGACCAAAGTATTTTCCTCTCTTGGAATAAAAGAAATGTTGAAAGATGAGAAGAAATTATCAATCAGGTCCCACACTTCATTTTTTTAACTTCTGAGCCGAGGATGCTAAGCCCAATAAGCATTTCTGACTTGCTGGATTATCAACTCAGCATCTACGAACACTGCTACCTTCTTAATTCCCATTTCTTTTGCATCCCTCGTACCCAGAACAAGAGCTTCATATTCTGCCACATTATTGGTAGCTTCAAATTCTAGCTTGTATGACAGGGATATGGTTTCCTGCCAAGGGGACACAAGAACCACTCCAGTGCCAGTGCCTTTGCTAGAAGAATCTTCGTCGAAGAACATTTTCCAAACATAGGTGGTTAGAGGAGGTATCTCGTGATTTAATATGGGTTTCTTTCTTATTAGAAAAGGGGCTTCAGGAGTCTCAATGATCTGCAATAAACTAGACCCCAAATCAGTGTCAAGTGCAAAGATGGGGTGATTAGTGGGGTTTTCTTCGCCATTGACAATGTAGGCCAGCTGAGTTTCTCTGTACAACCTCTTATGTTCCCCTCCAAAGACTAGAATGGTGGCATATGTCAGATCCATCTGTAATGTTCCTCCAAGTGTTTTAATCCAAGATCTTGGCAATAGCATACCGAACTTGGCGGGAACATTAGCTACTACAATGTCCATTACCACACTCTTCATTGGAAGCTGAAATAAAGAGATCACCAAGTCTTTGATGACTCCAAGGCATTGCACCCTCCTTGAATCAAAAGAGTACAAATCATGATAATCCTTTGTCACTTCCAGTCCCAATTCTTCCATGACTATTTTGGGCATAAGGTTGTGGGAAGCTCCTGAATCCATTAGGCAATTATGCAACACCTTATCATGTATGTTCAGGGATGTGTAGAAGGGAGGGGATGAATCATCTTTTTCTTCTACCATGGGACCTAGGACAACTATTGGATTTTCATCTTGAAGATTTATTGAGTCTCTAGAAGGCTGGGGGGACTCAGATTGTAGCAGCTTGGAGAGGGACCTTTTGAAATCTTCATTTTTAACTAGCTCTAAGAGGGGTACGGGAATTCTAATCTTTTGAATTTCATGCTCAAAAATAAAGGAGGAAAGAGGCTTAGGAGATTCCCTTACCTCAGAGACAGTTTCTTTGGTTGTTGGCGAAGTATTCTGAGTTTTATTTCTTTAGTAGTTATTGTAGCAGGTTTAGCAGGTTTTTCTTCTATGAGGGGCTGATCATGGCTATCAAAAATTCCTTCTTTCTTCTTTGATCTGAGATGATATCTTTTAGGAGTGTTGTTGGAATTTTCCCCTTTACCCAACTCATTGACTTGAATGTTCATAAGGGATCCTTCATATGCAAATTGAGTCAAATGGGGAAAAGGGGAAGTGTCTTCAATACAGTGAATTACGGGGTCGAGCTCATCTATCTCCTCTCCTTCCTCATGAGCAACTAGGATATTTTGGAGAGGGGTTTGAATCCTCTGATCATCTCTATCTTTTCTCCTTTGTTCCCTTGGCAAAGCCTATGCCAAATTATTGCTAGGCCTCCTGAATCCTTTGTTATCATTATTTTGGGGATTTTTGTACATGGGCTTCCCTTCCAACTCCCACCTTTCCATTCTAGCCGAAAGCGACTTTAGCACTTTAGTTACCTCGTCTGTCTGAAGGGGAAGGGGAGAGGAGTTGGATGGGGAGGCTTTAGGTCTCTTCCTGTATATGTCTCTATCAGCCTTATTCCTGAGTCGGTCAACAACCAATATGTTAGATTGTACTTCCACGGCTACATCCTACATGTGAACCAGAGTAGTGGCTCTCCTTTCCCTCAACAGAAGGCAGAAATCGGGATCAAAAGCACTAGCATAAGTGATCTTAGCAGAGAATTTTGAGGTCTTTATTTCAATGGGGATCTTATTGTACATTTTATTGAATCTCTTGGAGAAGTCAAAGACAGAGTCTCCTTCCTTTCTCTTCAAAGACCCAAACTCTGTCATGTAATACATGAAGTATTTTTTGTCTCCCCACTGTCTCAAAAAGGTGTTATCCAAAGTCTCAATCCCATCAATAGATCTAAGAGGCATGGCCCTAAACCACTTTCTAGCCTCGTCTTCAAGGATATGGACGAAAATCCTCATCCATACGTCTGCATGCATGATAACATGATCATATGTAAAACTGTAAAAGGCTTCAAGGTGTTCTTCTGTAGCTATGTCCCCTTCGCCTGTAAACTTGGGCAACTGCTTAAGGTAGTCATCTACTGGAAGGGCGTTGAGAGGCTTAGGTAACAAAAGGGGAGCATACCTAGCAGCTATTATAGCCTCCATTCTGGTCATGGGGGGATTTGCTCCTGCCATAGGAATATTAGGTGGAGGAGAACTTAGAGGAGAAGGAGCTCGAATAAGGGATACTGGAAATGAGCTTCTAGGTGGAAGGGGAAACAATGGGGGATTCAGAGAGAAGGCTAAACGACTTGAGTCACCAGATGCTTCTCTCTGTACAATGGCAGCAACAGTAACAAGAGGAGGAGTGATAAAGCTAGGTGTGGGGAAATCTTCTATGGTCTAGGGTCTACGCCAAGGTACAACTTTAAGGGAGAGGGGAGTGACAAGCATTTCTCCCTCCAATCCCAGACCAGGAGGGGAAAACTCAGTAGGAACACTCCTGAAATTCAGGAAATGGGAAACTTTAGAAAAATGTCTGCTAGGAAGCTGAGAAGAAGAAAATGGAGTTCCTACAAAAGGAGATGGAAAATTACCTGGTTCGGCGGTGGACGTTTCTCCTTCAGAGGCCTTTCCTTTTCTGAAAATCACCTCTGGATTAGCTTTAGGTGTAGCTAGAGGTAGCTGTGGATGGGACCGCATGTGTCTACCTATGGAATCCACAACTAAAACATCAGTTTCACCACAGTGGAGTCATCATAATGGAGTCTCTAGGTGTATAGTAGCAATCTCGTAGGGCTCTGATGCCTGATGCACCTTCAGAATCAAAGGCTCGATGTCGTTCAATCCTAGGGAAAATTTTGAACTTCATCCTTAGCAACGACGCTGCAAATGTTAGCGTCATAGGTCACTCCTGGATTGCAACAGGAGTAAGCCCGAGGCCCATCCGTTTATGTCATGATTTGTTAAAAGGGGGTGATCAAATGGAAGTAAACTCAGAACAATATTGCTCACTCAGAAAAATGGGTTGGAACAGGAAGGATATGCGAGGTATTGATCTAAATCAATCCAGTAAATTTGCATAGTGGTGAGTAAGTGAAAGAAAAGAACGGGGAAAAGTCTCAGATATGAGATCCTCTCAGACCAGAGAAACTTCAAAGTAAACCTCAAACATTAAATAACTAATACAATCAAACATGCATTATATAGTTACAGCAACACCCGACTAGATCATCCATACCCAGGCTTTAGATTCAGAGGAAAAAGGAAAGGAGGAGACTGGCTACCATTAAACAAGAAATCTCAAAATATCATTGTATAACTAGAGAACCAGAGGCTTTGTTAAATATTTACAGTTGGAAGCTTTTCTCTACCATCGATCCTTACAAAAATACAAAAATTGAGTATATATACTCAGAGAAATTCGCCCCCTTGGCAGCAGGAGGGTAGATGAGACATTAAAGTCTAACTTAGCATGCGAAGGTTCTTCTGATCATTCGAGGACATCAGATCAGCATGGCTCTTTTAGGAAAACCTGCACATAGGACGACCTTGGGTAGATTTCCTGCCAGAACCTCCATGCCTTGCATTCATGGCTTGAGCTAAGGTCTCAACCATCTGCTCAATATTCATTAACTACCTTTTCCCATGGAGGGTAGCCGATACTGAAAACATAAAGGGAGACCCCATGTCCTTTCAAGTCCCCGTAGCCAAAATGCCGAAATGGCTCCTAGGCACTTTTCGCATTTCACGTTTCAGGGTTTCGAAATGTAGAGGAAGAGTGAGATCTCGTGTCCTTCAAAGTCTTGGTAGCTGAAATGACGAAATGGCTCTCGGGCGCTTTTCGCATTTCACGTTTTGGAGTTTCAAAATGCAGTGGAAGAGAAAGACCCCATGTCCTTTGAAGTCTCGGTAGCTGAAATGTTGAAATGGCTCTTGAGCACTTTTCGCATTTCGCGTTTCGGGGTTTTGAAATGCAGAGGAAGAGTGAGACCCCGTGTCCTTTGAAGTCCTGGTAGCCGAAATGCCGAAATGGCTCCTGGGTGCTTTTCACATTTCGTGTTTCAAGGTTTTGAAATGCAGTGGAAGAGAAAGACCCTGTGTCCTTTGAAGTCCCGGTAGCCGAAATGGCTCCTGGGTGCTTTTCGCATTTCGCGTTTCGAGGTTTTGAAATGCAGTGGAAGAGAAAGACCCCATGTCCTTTGATGTCCTGGTAGCCAAAATGTTGAAATGGCTCTTGGGCTCTTTTCGCATTTCACGTTTCGGGGTTTTGAAATGTAGTGGAAGAGAAAGACCCCGTGTCCTTTGAAGTCCCAGTAGTCGAAATGCCGAAATGACTCGTCTTTTTGTGATTTTGGACATAAGAGATGATCTCATACTCTAGACCTCGTGTAACTCTGCGACTCAAGCCTACTTGATGACCATCGATTTTCTCCATCTGTGGATTCTCATCGTTGAAAACAAAATGCCCACTCGCTTGATTTTAAGCTCGAAATGGACTTCTTCTGTGTGCTATTCTCAGCGTTCATGACTGCGGCCTTTGAATAAAACACATTTGATGGGTTTTTTAAAACCCCATTTCTACGCATTTACACCAAGGACCTGAAATCTGAGAGAAACACCACCTTGCAAGAATTGGCGCTAACAAACTCCATATCCCAATGGATAATTCACTAGAACTGCATCTTCTTGGCAGCTCACAAGGACCATGCCATCCCCTATGGAGAGAGATGTTAACACATAGAATTGTAGGGGTCAAAAGGTCATTTCAGTCTTTGTTTTTGAGTCATAGGTTTTTATAGTTTTTATGACTTCTTGCAATAGTCATTTTTCAACTTTTGATTTAAATAAACCAATTTAGTTTGGCCATGTTCTAGGGTCATTGTATTATGTCTTTGTTATCATGAAAAGAAGTGAAAAACCCTCATGAGTCACATTTCTTAAAATCCTTATTATCACCTTGACATATCACCTCCACGACTGCATGAAATATCTCTAGCTATCACCTTTTATCCATTCAATTGTGAGGTAAGTTTGAATCTGAGCGATGCCAACTTACTAGGAGATTTCGCAATGTATCAAGTGCTCCATTCATTCATTGCCATCATTACCTTTTTGTCATGCTAAGGGATTTGATTGTTTTTTTTTTATTTGCTAGTTTGTCCATGACCTGCGGGACTAGCCTGTGGTTGAGAAACTGTGACTTAGGGGCATATAAGCTATCGAAATCACCCACAGATCACACCCGGCCTAAGCCACACCAACCCTTAACATGGCTGGATTTTTTGTCCCCGCAGGTTTCGAACGAGTGACTTTAACATCAGGGAGTGCCATAACATCACACTCAGTCATCGACTATCCTACACCTCAAAGACCTAAGGGATTTGATTGTTTTCAGAGCCTATTTTAACAAATTTTCATGGATCATGTCTTTGTACATCCTAATAGTCTTCTCGAAGCATGCAAATCTTCTTTGAATCAGGTGCTACGAACTTTGTTGTGAACTCATTACCTGTAGCAGAGTCTTCTAAATATTTGATCATAACTTTTGAACGACGATGTGGGTTTTTCAGAAATTTTTTGTGGAGAATGATATTGGCGTTGACATGCTAACCAAAATTTAGCCCAACCCAGTTTGGAATTTGAGAGATAAAATAAAAACACCGATGCGTTATAAACTGTCGTTGATGACTGGCTGAAAATGAGCATTGGAAGTTGGATAGTTTGCAAACACTTCTGGTCAAATTCAATGATTTTAGCATCAAGCCTAGATCCACCTGGTACTCCATGAGAGTGTTCATCATGTTTGAGGGTTGAGAAAGGGGTTTTGGATGGTTTTCATATTGGCGTTGCGAACAATGTTGCAAACACTTTGTTCTAGGACTATTGAAACTTTCATCTTTTGCATCCTTTCAAATTCATCCTTATAAGAGTGAATCCTTACCCCTATCCATTTACAATTACCCCTATCCTTACAAGAGTGAATCCTTACCCCTCTTTACTATTACAAAAACCCTATTACATATATATTTACACATTACATGTACATTTATCCCCATATATCCCCCATTGGGGTCATATCATATACATTTAACCCTATATATTCCCCCTTTAGGTCATAACATAGTACCCTCCAAAAATATTTTTCCTCAAAGCTTGGAAACTAAAGGATTCACATGTGATGAAACCAGGTAATATGATTTTCTTATGTTACCTCTTTCTTATTTCCATTGATGATGATCCATTCATCCAAAATCAATAATTTTCAGTCATAATCCTTGGTGGCTAGTTGTTGCATAATTTTCCTTCCATTGATTTGGTGTATTGTTGTTGAAGCTTCTCCAGTTTGTATTAGATGTTGGTCTATGATAATATATTGTTGAATAATGGTTTTTTGATGGGATATTCCATGAATATCGATGAATATTCCATATTCTTCCTTGAAAATATTTATATTAGTCTTATTTTCTTCCTTGAAATGTTTCTTGATAATGAGGGTGTCTATATGGTTTCATATTTCACAGTTGTTCTTCATTATGCACATCCATTTCATCTATCTTCTTTTTATAAACAATGGAATCCTCTATCCTATTTTCTTGGTATTTGATTACTCTAGCCTTGGAGATAATACCATCATAAATGGAATGTACATCCTCTACACCTTCTGGTGACCTTCTTGTTTCTTTCCTTCTTTCTCCTTTTCGAGCTATAATGACAACCCATTTATCAAATCTTGATGTCCTTCTTCAATTATGGATTGCATTTTAGAATTTACCTCATTAGTATTTAGGAATTCCTTAACCTTCTTGCAAATTTCTTCTTCAAGTCTTTTTGTAGATTCTCCATCCAAGATCCTTGCTTCTTCTTGATTATGATAATTATTATTTTTTTGTTTCAATCTCTTAACCTCGTCCAATATTTTTTTATTCTAGTTTCATAATCTACACATATTTTCATCTTTATTTTTCAATTATTTCCTTGAATAATCATTTTCCCACTTTTCTTTGCTATTGTTTTCTTGCTTTAGATTCTTAACCTCTGTTAGCACCTAAGCATGTAGGGGGGGTATTTTTCCTAATATGCAACCCCCTTTGGCGAAAATATGGCAAGAAGTGGAGTAAAATCCCACTTACCCTAAGTTTGGGGCGCAAATGCGTGTTTCGTTAAGCGGCAGGAAAATCTGGGCGACCATAATCTGCACGCCTAGATCTACAGTGAGGGTTGGATTCCAAAGCCCCATCGCCATTCTACCTTTAAAGCAGAGGGGGGGGGGTCCAAAATTAGTCATGCATCTCTCAACAACCTGGATTGGGAAGCCCAAATATCTGACCAGGGATTGATTCCAAACCNGGGGGGGGGGGAGGAGGTCCAGAATGGGTGGTTTCATGTGGCCCCCCTAAAATCCCCTTGTCACATCCCCGACTCCCTCTGCTTACTACCTTCCGCCATGTGTCTTCCACTCAGCGCCATTCTGTCCTACCTCTTTTCCCATTTCTTCGCTCCTACCTGTCATCTCCTGCTAGGTGTTCCTCCCCACATTCTTCCCTTGGTTGCCACTTCCCCCCATGTTATATTCATTTTCCCTTTTATCCTCCTCCTCCTTCCATGTGCCTCTCTCTCACTCCACGCCACTTCCACCTGTGTCGTGTCCTCACTCCCCGACTTGTCACAT
This sequence comes from Picea engelmannii, assembly GCA_009831015.1. Lineage (NCBI taxonomy): Eukaryota > Viridiplantae > Streptophyta > Pinopsida > Pinales > Pinaceae > Picea > Picea engelmannii. The sequence continues at coordinate 78,380 of ML809022.1, forward strand.
TGCGGCCTCCCTATCACCTTCTCGTGGCACATCACCTCATCATATGGTGTCACATCCTCCATTGTGTTGATGCCATCACCCCATTATACCCTCATCCACATCTACCATATGAGTCCCCTCGCAGCAGTCAAACGAAGCAACAAAAGACAAAGGGATACTGCCACGTCCTGCAGGTGCAGAGTTGACCAAGCCATGCCTGATCCCGAGAAAATAGTTATTGAGGAAGTTGACGGTAGTTGAACATCGTCTCCTTCCATAAATAGAAGGTCAGGAAAGGACAAAGCATAGAGGCAGATTGTTAGTCTATCCTGACAAGGATCGCGTCTGACAGAAGATTGCATGGGCATTCTGCTCAACGTCTGTATGCACAGCCTGACAAAGAATCTCCTCGACTTCAAGCATTGAAGTCATGACGTGATTGTGCCTTCAACGCATGGGTTAGTTCCAAGTATATGTAGGCATTTTTGCCATTTTTGTAGGTATCGATGGTAGAGAAAAGCTCCTGACTGTAAAGATTTAACAAAGCCTCTAGTTCTCTGGTTATACAATGATATTTTGAGATTTCTTGTTTAATGGCAGCCAACCTCCTCCTTTCCTTTTTCCTCGAAATCTGAAAGCCCGGATATGGATGATCCAGTTGGGTGTTGTTGTAACTATATGATGCATGTTTGATTGTATTAGTTCTTCAATGTTTGAGGTTTACTTTGAAGTTTCTCTGGTCTAAGAGGATCTCATATCTGAGACTTTTCCCCTTTCATTTCTTTCACTTACTCACCACTATGCAAATTTACTGTCTTAAGTTAGATCAAGACCTCGCATGTCCTTGCTGTTCCAACCCAGTTTCCTGAGTGAGTGATATTTTTCTAAGTTTACTTCCATTCGATCACCCCCTTTTTAACAAATCGTGACATCAAGTGATGGGCCTCAGGCTTACTCCTACTGTAATCCAGGAGTGACTTCTGTAGCTAAAATTTTTGGCGCTGTTGTTGGGGATGAAGTTGAAAATTTTCCCTGGGATTGAACGACATCGGACCTCTGATTCTGAAGGTGCATCAGGCATCAAAGCCCTATGATATTTCTACTATGCACCTGGTGACTCCATTGTGACGACTCCACTATGGAAAACCTGTTGTTTTAGTTGTGTCTTCCATAGGTAGACACACGCAGTCCCATCCACAACTGCCTCTAGTTACACCTAAAGCTGATCCAGAGGTGATTATCAAAAAAGGGAAGGCCTCTCAAGGAGAAACTTCCACCGCTGAACTAGGTAATCTTCCATCTCCTTCTGTAGAAACTCCATTTTCTTCTTCTTGATTTCCTAGCAGACCTTTTTCTAAATTTTCCCGTTTCATGAATTTCGAGAGTGTTCCTACCAAGTTTTCCCCTCCCGGTATAGGATTGGAGGGAGAAATCCTTGTCACTCCCCTATCCTCTGAAGTTGTACCTTGGCATAGACCCTAGACCGCAGAAGATTACACCACCCCTCCTCTTGTTATTGTTGCTGCTACTGCATAGAGAGAAGCGTTTGCTAACTCAAGCCACTTAGCCTTCTCTCTAAATCCCCCATTGTTTCCCCTTCCACATGGAATCTCATTTCCAGTTTCCCCTGTATTTCGAGCTCCTTCTCCTCCAAGTTCTCCTCCACCTAACATTTGTATGGCAAGAGAAAATCCCACCATGACCAAAATGGAGGCTATAATAGCTGCTAGGTATTCTCCCCTTTTGTTACCTCAGCCTTTCAATGCCCTTCCAGCAGATGGCTACCTTAAGTAGATGTCCAAGTTTACGAGCGAAGGGGACATAGCTGCAGAAGAACACCTTGAAGCCTTTTACAGCTTCACAGATGATCATGTTATCATGCATGAAGATGTATGGATGAGGATTTTCATCCATAGCCTTGAAGGAGAGGCTAGAAAGTGGTTTAGAGCCCTACCTCCTGGATGCATCGATGGGATTGAGGCTTTGGATAATGCCTTTTTGAGACAATGGGGAGATAAGAAGGACTTCATATATTACATGACAGATTTTGGGTCTTTGAAGAGAAAGGGAGGAGAGTCTGTCTCTAACTTCTCCAAGAGATTCAATAAAAAGTATAATAAAATCCCCACTGAGATAAATCCCTCAGAAGCCTCTGGTAAAATCACTTATGCTAGCGCTTTTGATACTGAATTCTTCCTCCTGTTAAGGGAAAGGAGAGAAACTACTTTGGCTCACATGCAAGATGCACCCGTGGAAGTAGAATCTAACATACTGGTTGTTGACTGTCTCAGTAATAAGGCTGATAGAGACATATCTAGGAAAAGACATGAAGCCTCCCCATCCAATTCCTCTTCGCTTCCCCTTCAGGCAGACAAGGTAACTAAAATGCTAAAATCGCTTTCGGCTAGAATGGAAAGGTGGGAGTTAGAAGGGAAGCCCATGTACAAAAATCCCCAAAATACTGATAACAAAGGTTTTAGGAGGCCTGGTAATAATGTACCACAGGCTTTGCCAAGGGAAAAAAGGGGAAAAGACAGAGAAGATCAAAGGATTCAAACCCCTCTCCAAAATAACCTAGTCACTCATGAGGAAGGAGAGGAGATAGATGAGTTAGGCCCTGAAATTCACTATATTGAAGAGACTCCCCCTTTTCCCCATTTGACTCAATCTGCATATGAAGAATCCCTTATGAACATTCAAATCAATGAGTTGGGTAAAGGGGAAAAGGCCAACAACACTCCTAATGGATACAATCTCAGGTCAAAGAAGAAAGAAGGGAATTTTGATAGCCATGATCAACCCCTCATAACAGAAAGACATGCTAAACCTGCAATAATCACTACTAAAGAGAATAAAAATTAGAATACTTCACCAACAGCCAAATAACCTATCTTTGAGGTAAGGGAAGCGCCTTAGCCTTTTCCCTCCTTTAGTTTTGATCATGAAATTTAAAATATTATAATTCCCGTACCCCTCTCAGAACTAGTCAAAAATGAAGATTTCAAAAGGTCCCTCTCCAAGCTGCTACAATCTGAGTCCCCCCAGCCTTCCACAAACTCAATAAATATTCAAGATGAAAAGCCAGCAGTCATCCTAGGTCCCATGGTAGAAGACATTGATGATTCGTCCCCTCCCTTCTATACGTCCCTTAACATACATGATAAGGTGTTGCATAACTGCCTCATGGATTCAGGAGCTTCCCACAACCTTATGCCAAAAATAGTCATGGAAGAATTGGGACTGGAAGTGACAAATACTTATCACGATCTGTACTCTTTTCATTCAAGGAGGGTGCAATGCCTTGGGGTCATCAAAGACTTGGTGGTCTCTTTATTTCAACTGCCAATGAAGAGTGTGGTCATGGACATTGTGGTAGCTGATGTTCCCACCAAGTTTGGCATGTTGTTGTCAAGATATTGGATTAAAAGACTTGGAGTAACATTACAGATGGATCTCACATATGCCACCATTCCAGTCTTCGGAGGGGAACACAGGAGGTTGTATAGAGAATCTCAGTTGGCCTACATTGTTAGTGATGAAGCAAACCCCACCAATCATCCTATCTTTGCACTTGACACTGATTTAGGGTCTAGTTTATTGCAGCTCACTGATACTCCTGAAGCCCCTTTTCAAATCAGAAAGAAACCCATTTTTAATCATGAGATACCTCCTCCAACCACCTCTGTTTGGAATATGTTCTTCGACATAGCTTCTTCTAGCATAGGCACTGACGTTGGAGTAGTTTTTGTGTCACCTGGTCAGGAAACCATATCCCTGTCATACAAGCTAGAATTTGAAGCTAACAATAATGTGGCAGAATTTGAAGCTCTTGTTCTGGGTATGAGGGCTACAAAAGAAATGGGAATTAAGGAGGTAGCAGTGTTTAGAGATGCTAAGTTGATAATCTAGCAAGTCATAAATTCTTATCGGGCTAAGCATCCTCGGCTCGAGAGTTACAAAAACTAGGTGTGGGACCTGATTGATCATTTCTTCTCAGCTTTCAACATTTCTTTTATTCCAAGAGAGGAAAACACTTTGGTCGATTCCTTAGTTGTCTCAAATAGTCTGTTCAGGATCCCTCTACCGCCAAAGATCAAATATGATGTTGAGATAATATATAGGCCATCTGTACCAGAAAATATCAAGCATTGGAAGGTATTCGAAGACGATCTTGAAATCGAAAAATTTCTTCAGTCTGTCGATGAATTTTTTGCATTGCACATTGATCAGGATCCTGATCTCGAAAGTCACCCTCATCCTAAGGTATTTTTAAATAAAATTGTTGCTCACCATATTATTCATCTGCCTAGCAATCACATTCCGAAGGGACTAGTCCCTTTAGAAAAACTGTTCGATGGGAATGATGTCACAATAAAGGGTAGGGTTTCAAATGAAGATGTTGATATAACTGAGTGCAACATTGGCACACAGGAGGAGCCTAAGTTTTTCAAGTTGTCAAGGAACCTGACCAAAGAACAGAGGGCCAAATATAATGAGTTATTAAAAGAATTTGTTGATGTGTTTGCATGGACCTATGAAGACCTCAAGACATATGACACATCTGTCATTGAACAAAAGATCCCACTGAAGGGAGAGGCTAAACCATTTAGGCGGAAGCTAAGATAGATAAATCCCGTGTTGTTGCCTGTCATGGAGAGATAAGTGAAGAAGTTGTTAGATGCCCAAATCCTTGTCCCCTTGAGATATTCTGAGTGGGTAGCCAATTTGGTCTCTGTGAGGAAGAAAAGTGGAGAAATCAGGCTCTGCGTTGATTTCAGGAACCTGAACAAGAGCTCAAAGAAAGAAAACTATCCCTTGCCCAACATGGAACACAATTTGCAGAGGGTAACAAGTGCATCTATCATATCCATGATTGATGGTTTTTATGGCTATAATCAGATATCATTCATGCCTGAGGAAAGAGAAAAAACAACCTTCACCACTCCTTGGGGCACATTCATGTATGCAAAATGCCTTTTGGATTGATGAATGTAGGAGCAACATTTCAGCGAGCTATGGATATAGCCTTCATCGGGGAGAAAGATCAGTTTGTAGTGATCTATCTGGATGACATCACAGTCTTCTCCAGGTCTGACAAAGAGCACTGTTGTCACTTAAGGAAAGTTTTCTTGAAATGCCGGAAGTTTGGCCTTTCCTTAAATCCCATGAAATATTTGTTTTCTATGAAGGAGGGGAAGCTGTTAGGCCATATAGTATCAGCAAAAGGAGTGAGAATTGATCCCAGCAGGGTAGAGGCAATTTAGACCCTGTCAGTTCCCAGGTCTAGAAAGGAAGTCCATGATTTTTTAAGGAAGATTAACTTTCTGAGGAGGTTCGTCTCAAATTTTCCTGAGCTGGTGAAACACATCAAAACCATGCTTAGAAAGGGAAATGAATTTAAATGGACTGTCGAACCTAGGGAATATTTTGTCCAAATAAAAAATGCATTGACTAAGGCACCTGTGCTGATCACTCCTGATTATTCCAAGGATTTCCTAGTTTTTTATTTTGTTTCTTTTGATATAGTAGCGGTGGTCTTATTGCAGAAAAATGAGGAAGGGGGAGTGAAACCCATTTCCTTCTTCAGCAAGGCATTAAGAGATGCAAAGATCAGGTATGAGATCATGGAGAAACAGGGCTATGCCTTGGTGAAATCTCTCAAAGCTTTCAGAGTCTATGTCTTACACTCAAAAGTGACTGCATACATTCCTTCAGCCTCTGTGAAAGACATCCTTATACAGCCTCACATAGATGGGAGAAGAGGTAAATGGATTGCCAAGATCCTTGAGTTTGACCTGGAGATAAATCCCACCAAGTTGGTTAAAGGGAAGGGTTTAGCCAAGTTGTTGGCTGAATCAAATTGTAAGGCCTTGGGGGTTAGCTTCATCAATGCTTGCTCAGAAAATCAGCAAGTTGAGTCGTTCCCCCAAGTGGATAGAAGTTGCCCCCACCAGGAGTGCTTCACATAAGGTAATTATCAGCTTCCTGGAGGATATCATAGCCAGATTTGGCTGTCCCAACAGAATTTTCACCGATAATGCTACTTCTTTCAAGTCTGAGCCTCTGGTTAAGTTCTGTGAGCAGTTTGAAATTTCGCTAATTCACTCCACTCCCTATTATCCTCAAGGAAATGGACTGATATAATCTTCTAATAAAATCCTAATCAAGCTCATTAAAATATTATTGGAAGACAATAATAGGGTGTGGGATTCAAAGCTCAAATTCACTCTATGGGCCGATCGAGTGACAATGAAGAAATCCTTGGGCACCTCACCTTTTCAACTTGTTTATGGGACAGAGGTTGTTTTTCCCACTCAGCTCACTTTACCTATAGAAAAATTATTTCAAGGTCATGAAGGAGAGCCAGACCATATGGTTAGGAGAATTCATCAAGTGGTGGAAGTGCAACAGATCAGTGAGTAGGTAATGGACAGAGCTTACAATCATCAGCAGAAGATCAATCGGACCTTTGACAGGAAGGTCAGGAAGAAGGAATTCGAGCTGTTAAATTTTGTGCTTAAGTGGGATGCACCCAGGCATGATAGAGGAAAACATAGCAAGTTTGATGCCCTCTGGATTGGGCCCTTCAAAATCCTTGAAGTATTCTCGAACAACACTTACAAGTTGCAGGATTTGGAGGGTGAAGAAGTTTTTAATGGCCCAGTAAATGGGCATTTCTTGAAGAAATGTTTTTTCTAAGCCTTAAATGGCTCCTCTGTTTTTGTAAATATTGTTTTTCTGTTTATCTTCAGCTTAATAAATGATTCCATAGCCCAACAACAAGGCACTGGAACTGCAGACGGAGTTCTTAGAGCATCACAGGGACGACACTATCTCCCATGGAGCCTAATGTTAGTTCCTAAGCATGTAGGGGGGTATTTTTCCTAATAGGCGACCCCCTTTGGAAAAAAGATGGCAAGAAGTGGAGTAAAAACCCACTTACCCTAATTTTGGGGCACAAACATGCATTTCGTTAAGCGCTAGGCAAATCTGGGTGGCCATAATCTGTGTGCCTAGATCTACGGTCAAGGTTGCATTCCAGATCCCCATCGCCATTCTACCTTTAAAGTGGAGGGGGGGGTCTGGAATTAGACGCGCATCTCTCAACGACCTGGATTGGGAAGCCCAGATCTGCAGTCGAGGATTGATTTCGGACCCCTCCGTCGTTCTACCTTTAATAGGGGGGAGGAGGGGGGGTGCGGAATGGGTAGTTTCATGTGGCCCCCCTAAAATCCCCTTGTCACATACTTGACTCCCTCCGCTTACCGCCTTCCACCATGTGTTATCCACTCAGTGCTATTTAGGCCTACCTCTTTTCCCATGTCTTCGCTCCTACCTATCATCTCCTGCTAGGTGTTCTTCCCCGCATTCTTCCCTCAGTTGCCACTTCCCCCCATGTCATATTCCTTTTCCCTTTTATCCTCCTCCTCCTTCCATGTGTCTCTCTTTGGCTCCATGCCACTTCCACCTGTGTTGTATCCTCACTCCCTGACTTGTCACATTGCGGCCTCCTTGTCACCTTCCCGTGGCACATCGCCTCATCATCCAGTGTCACAACCTCCATTTTTTTGACACCATCGCCCTGTTAGACCCTCATCCACATCCTCCATATGAGTCCCCTCGCAGTAGTCCAACGAAGAAGCAAAAGCCAAAGGGAGACTGCCACGTCCTACAGGTGCAAAGTTGACCAAGCCGTGCCTGATCCTAAGAAAGAAGTTATTGAGGCAGTTGACGGTAGTTGAATGTCATCTCCTTCCACAAATAGAAGGCCAGGAAAGGAAAAATCATAGAGGAAGATTGTCGGTATATCCTGACAAGGATCGCTTCTGACAGAAGACTGTATGGGCAGTCTGCTCAATGTCTGCATGCGCAGTCTGACAAAGAAGCTTCTCGATGTCAAGCATTGAACTCATGACGAGATCATGTCTTCAACGCCTAGGTCAGTTCCAGGTATATGTAGGCATTTATTCCATTTTTTTAGGTATCGATGGTAGAGCAAAGCTCTCAACTGTAAAGCTTTAACAAAGCCTCTGGTTCTTTGGTTATACAATGATATTTTGACATTTCTTTTTTAATGGCGGCCAACCTACTCCTTTCTTTTTCCTCGGAATATGAAAGCCTGGATATGGATGATCCAGTCAGGTGTTGTTGTAACTATATGATGCATGTTTGATTGTATTAGTTCTACAACGTTTGAGGTTTACTTTGAAGTTTCTCTGGTCTGAGAGGATCTCATATTTGAGACTTTTCCCCTTTCATTTCTTTCACTTACTCACCACTATGCAAATTTACTGGCTTAATTTAGATCAAGACCTCACATGTCCTTGCCGTTCCAACCTAGTTTCCTGGCTGAGTGATATTGTTCTTAGTTTACTTCCATTTGATCACCCCCTTTTTAACAAATCGTGACATAAACTAATGGGCCTCAGGCTTACTCCTGCTACAATCCAGGAGTGACTTTTGTAGCTAACAACCTCCATAATGAGTGATTCATTAAGGGATTTCATCTTGACAAAATCGTCATTTTTCTTTGTAACATATTTTCTTAGCTCCTCATTATCCTTTTGCAATTTGAAGACATTTTATTTTGATTCCTTAACTCTTGAATTTTATACATATCCTCCCTTTTTGTATCCCTAATCCATTTATTTGAGAAGATTTCTTCAAAATTTTCCCAAGTGATGTTCAATCTAATATCATGATCAATACGCATCCACCATTTACAAGCTTCACCAAAAAAATAACTTGTTTCCATTAAATCATTTATGCCATATGTTGGGGTCCTATAATCATAGGTGATTTGTTTATTCAACTATTTGTTTGGTATTGCTCTCATGATGAAGACATCTGGTTTGTTGGGCTCAATCGATTTCACTTCTTCCTCCACCCATTTCGCTCAACCCTTCATCACCCTGTTGCATCCTTCTTCCCCTCACCCTCCTTTTTTTTCACCCCCTTGCTAATTTCATCTCTACATGAAATGATGTTAGGTAACTAGGGTTAAATTTACAAAAATAATTAGTTTAATATGTCAATAGATAACATATGATAATTAATAATAAATAATTAATTAGGTTAAATTAATAAGTGTTAATAAATAGTAATTAGGTTAGTAATTGGGTTAGGCTAATAATTAATTTTAGATATATAATTGATAAACAAAAAACATTATAAAAATTTTAATAATTAAAAAACATTTTAAAAACAAATTATAATAAAGTAATAAAAGTTATAAAATAAAAATCAATTAAAAACTAAAATTAATAAATTAATTAGAATAAAACAGTTTAAAACAATTAAAAAAGTTTAAAAAACAATATAAAATACATAAAACTAAAACAAAAACAAAAAAACCTTAAAACATTAATAAAACAAATAATACATAAAAAAAAATAAAACAAATAAACTTAAAATGAAAAGAAGTGAGAAAACAAAACAAATAATAAAAAACAAATAAAAACAAAAAGCAATTAAATAATAAGTCAAAACAATTTCCCCTCCCGTACTTCACACATCCCAAAAAATTAATCAATGCCCCCAATCTTATCGGACCCTCCATGCCATCCAAGCTTTAACGAGGGGGGGTCTGATATGTAAAACCACTAGAGGACACTTTTCACCATCGGTTGAACTTGGACCCCCCACTCCTCATACCACTTACCACCCGGGGGGGGTCCGAAAACCACTTCCCCCCCCCTCCAAAATTGCCTTCCCCAAAATAACCCAAAAAATCGTTTTCGCTAGTCTTGACCACTTGTTTTCCGACAGCGATTCCGGGAAAATGGGATTGAATTTTTAAAATCCAAGAGAGGTTTTTTTTTAGAACAGGTGGATTAAAAATAACCTCTCCCATAACATACACAGGTGTCAGATGTTGGTATAATCATATCCATCTCTGTGCCCTATTTTTCAGGGTTCCATTTTTTCCTATTTTGGTCATGATCTTGCGGTGACTGTTTTGGCAAGATGGAGATCAATTTAGAAAAACCGAAATAGGTTTTTGTTCAGGACGAACTCATATACAATAAGAGATTTCAGTGTTCACACAAATGTCATATTTTGGGAGATACGAATGTCTGATTTGAACTCTATTTTCAGTAGTTCGAGCCGTCTTTCATGGCAAATAGTTCAAGATTTTCAGGGATTTGTTTGTATTTTTGGCTGAGATTGTTGAATTCGACCTCCTGATCTTGAGAGATAATATTTATATATATTGTTATAATTCAAATGTACAATGGTTTATTAATTGGGACACGTTAGAAAGATCAATATTGTAGAGCAGCTCATAGAGCCTCTTTTAATCAATATTCAGTAATACAAGACAAGCTTTCAGGATTCTTGTGGCATATCTATTTGGTAAAGTGTCTCTTTTGTAATATGTTTTCCCTGTTACATGTGGTTTTCTTTTGAATTATTCAATAAAGTATTAAGATCAGAATTTGTTCAAAAGTACACTATGTTTCTGACGTTTGGATAATTTGTATGTTTTCTGCTAGATAATTAGTTCCAGAATTCTTAATTTCTCTGGTACAATATTCTCTCCTTACCTTTTCTTTCACATAATTCAATAATCTAAAGAATCCAACAAAGGTCCCTACCTTTCCCAATGGCCTTCCTTTCCTGTTCTAGCCAACCAATTTAAAAAACCCAAACCTTGTACTTTCTAACTAGCCTAAAATTCCCAACAAACAAAGCTATATTAGACAGAGAGAGCGCTCTTTGAGTCTTGGAGGGCTAGATCCAAGACTCCAAGTGGTTTTATGTTACCTCAATGATTGTTTCCTCATCCTTGGGAAAATTACAGAGTGCTAACAGAGTGGCGACCATACTGGGGAATCTTCCTTAGAAAGCATATCAAGTCCCAGATATGGTTATTGATGGTGGACAGTGACCAGACACAAGAAAGATGAATCATCCACCTGGAAACTCCAGTCATCTCCAGATCAATTCCATTTTCAAAGACTCCACTGGAGGAAGAACCTGAAACAATGACAAGACAATCTAAAAAGATCAGGTATGCAAGTTGGAATTTCATCCAAGACATAATAGGTTTTATTTTTAATTATTTCCTCTCTTTTTTTTAATCTAGCCAAGAGAACATTGTTGAAACTCATGTTCATCAAATTCAACCTAAGGAGCCTCAAGATATCAAGCCTAGTTTTACAACCCCTGTACATACTCCTACACCTGTAAATATTCCAGATATATACAAGCCTCTTATCTTACCCCTTATACTCCATGATTTCCCTGCCAATTACTTCAAACATCTTCCCATATTTGATGGAGAACATGGTAGTATCACATCTGAAAAACACATACAAGGTTTTGAAAATTATCTTGACCTTTTTTAGGTTGAGGAGGACGATGTCTGCATTAGGATTTTTTCTTTATCTTTGCAAGGTAGGGCTAAGGAATGGTTCAAAAGTTTGTTAGATGCAAGCATTCCCAATCTTCAGTAGTTTGTTAAAATATTCCTTAATAAATGGGAGATCAAGAGAAATATTTTCCTCATTCTATAAGAGTACGATCATTTGAAAAGATAGCCAGGAGAGACAGTGCAATACTTTTCATCCATATTCAATCAAGTTTACAATTCCATGCATGTTGATATAAGACCACCTCCTGGTTTAGCTCTCTTAAATTACCCAAATGCCTTTTATTAAGAGATGACATTTTAGTTGAGAGAAAGGAACACTGCTACACTCAAGGAGATTGAGGATAGTGCAATTAGTGTGGAAGCTAATATGTTGATCAAAGGTCAAAGATCGAGGAGGAAGAAAGGGATAAAATAACAAAGGAGCAGTTGAAGTATTTAGAAGCTAAAATGGACATTCTGGCAAGCACAGTGAAAGAAATGGTGCAGAAATTCATCATGGGAAGTGAACTTGATGTTCAAAGGCATCATGTTCCAATGGTTACAAAGAAATAAAGGGTCATTATTCCCAAAAACTTTGCATCTCATCCTTGGTATCATGGATTGGAAAATGATCATTTCATGTATTCGATTCACAACATGGACACAAATGAAAATCCAAATAAGATTGTAGAGGAGAAGTCAATTGATATGATGTGTATGTTTGATGACATTTCTTTCATGGACGATCTACCCAAGTATGCTAACTATTATGAGGATTACGCCAAGGTGAATTCTTCAAAATCATCAGCAACATATTGTTGGGAGAAGGAAGCTTAGTTACAAATCAAATATGACAATCAGCCTTTGCACCGCAATCATGACAACAATGAGGAAAATGAAGAAAATCTGAGAGTAAGGGAAAAATATTTGCCCTTATGCTTCTCTTCATTTCAATTTCTGAGAGGAAATTATAAACAAGTTGTCAATAATAGAGATGGAGAATGTTTTGATAAATCTATTGAGGATGTCATAGATGACATGGAGGTTGTTCTAGACCCAAAATTGCAGCCCCTAAGTTACATTGATCTTCAAACAAAAGATGAATTAATGCATTATAACTCTATACCATTAACCTTCAATTCATTTTAGTTTTTGAAGAAACATTTTAATCATGTCATGGATGATAAACACATAGAAGATCAAGAATTTGTATTGGAACCAATAAAACAATCATCTCAATCCATGCAAGATCCAATATCTGATGTGTTGAATGACTTGTGTTGTCAAAGTCATGGATCATTTGCCAGTTATGATCTTAAAAGAAGTTATGATATAGACATGATTAGGAAATCTCTTTCATGGTATGTTTCAGTAGGAGTTTCATTTCAAAGTTCAGCAGAAAATTTGCAGCCATCTCAAGAACTGTATAATAATGTAAAAATCTTATGTGTTATATCAAATTATGACCATAAATTTGTTGAAAGTCAAGAAATAGGCCGTCACTTTCCTGATCCCATAGAAAACTACATGGAATATTTTTTCAGCAGAAAAGACCAATCATGTTTTCAACAGTGGCCATTACACTTTGCAGTTTTGACTCTGTTGACAAAGGGTCAAGTTGTCATTTTGATTGTGCTGACAAACAATCAAGCAATCCACTTGTTTCAACAACTACTTGACTGGCTTCATTGGCATTTTTGTATTATTTGATTCAACATGATTTTCAGCAGTATAGAGTAGGCAGCAATGTGCAAATAAGATCATGTCTTTGAGCATCCCTTTCAACAATTTTTCAATTTCAAATTTCAGTCTTCAATTTGATTTGGTTTCAGTTGAAAGGTCAGAAAAGGTATAGGTTGCATAATAATGTTTTGGAATCAACCCAATGGATAAAACACTGGTTTGCATGTTCAAATTTTAGTGGTTCTTTTCACCTCCTGAAAGAGCTGTCATCCCCAGGTGGAGCCTATGTTGGGGTCCTATAATCATAGGTGTTTTGTTTCTTCAACTATATGTTTGGTATTGCTCTCATGATGAAGACATATGGTTTGTCGAGCTTAGTTGATTTCACTTCTTCCTCCACCCATTTCGCTCGACCCTTCATCACCCTGTTGCATCCTTCTTTCCCTCACCTTCCTTTTTTCACCCCCCTGCTAATTCCATCCCTACATGAAATGATGTTAGGTAACTAGGGTTAAATTTACAAAAAATAACTAGTTTAATAAGGCATTCGATAACATAGGATAATTAATAATAAATAATTAATTAGGTTAAATTAATAAGTGTTAATAATTAGTAATTAGGTTAGTAATTGGGTTAGGTTAATAATTAATTTTAGATAAAAAATTGATAAACAAAAAACATTATAAAAATTTTAATAATTAAAAAACATTTTAAAAACAAATTATAATAAAGTAATAAAATATAAATCAATTAAAAAATAAAATTAAAACATTAATTAAAATTAAATAGTTTAAAAAATTAAAACAATAAACAAAGTTTAAAAAACAATATAAAATACATAAAACTAAAACTAAAAAAAAAATGTAAAACTTTAATAAAACAAATAAAATTAAAATGAAAAGATGTAAGAAAACAAAACAAATAATAAAAAACAAATATAAACAAAAAGAAATTAAATAATAAGTCAAATAAATTTCCCCTCCCGTACTTCACACATCCCAAAAAATTAATCAATGCCCCCAATCTTATTGGACCCTCCCATGTTAAATGAGCTTTGACCAGGAGGGGGGGGGACGGGTCCGATATGCAAAACCACTAGAGGACACTTGTCACCATCATGTGATCTTGGACACCCTCCTCCTAATACCACATAACACCCCAGTGAGGGTGCAAAAACTACGTCCCCCCCTCCAAAACCACCTTCCCCAAAATAACAGAAAAAAAAATGTTTTCGCCATTTTTGACCACCTGTTTTCCGAGAGCGATTTCGGGCAAACAGGAATGAATTTTAAAATCCGAGAGAGTTTTTTGTTCATCATGGGCTGGAACAATAAAATATCCCAGAATTTACACAGGTGTCAACAGTTGGGAGAATTGAAGCCATCTCTGAGCCTTATTTTCTAGGCTTCCATTTTTTCCTGTTTTGGTCATGATCTTGCGATGGTTGTTTTGGCAAGCTGGAGATGAATTTAGAAAACAAGAAAGATTTTTTTGTTCAAGTTAGACTCATCCAGATTAAACTCTTTCAGTTTTCACACAGTTGTCATATTTTGGGAGATACGAATGTCTGAGTTGACCCCTATTTTCAACAACTCAGCCCATCTTTCATGGAAGACAGTTCAAGATTTTCAGGGATTTGTTTCTATTTTTGGCTAAGTTTGTTGAATTCGACCTCCTAATCCTAGGAGAAAATACTTCTATATATTTTTATAATTCAAATGTACAATGTTTGATGAATTGAGACATGTTAGAAAGATCATTATTGTAGAGCAGCTCACAGAGCCTCTTCTAACCAAAATTCAGTAATACAAGACAAGATTTCAGGATTCCTATGGCATATCTATTTCGTAAAGTGTCTCTTCTTTAATATGTTTTACATGTTACATATTGTTTTCTTCTGAATTATTCAATAGAGGATTAAGATCAAATGTTTTTCAAAAGTACACTTTTTCTGGCGTTTGGATAATTTTTATGTTTTCTGCTAGAGGATTAGTTTCAGAATTCTTAATTGCTTTGGTACAATATTCTCTCCTTACCTTTTATTTCAAATCATTCAATAATCTCAAGAATCCAAAAAAGGTGCCTACCCTGCCCTGCAAGTTTTCCTGTAGAACTTGTCTTGATTGGATTAGGCCTCTTTGACTCCATTTCCCAATGGCCTTCCTTTCCTATTCCAACCAACCAATTAAAAAAACCCAAACCCTGTACTTTCTAACTAGCCTAAAATTCCTAGAAAACAAAGCTATATCAGACAGAGAGAGCCCTCTCTAAGTTTTGAAAGGCTAGATCTAGGACTCCAAGTGGTTTGATGTTACCTCAGTGATTTTCTCCTCAGCCTTGGGAAAATTACAGAGTGCTAACACCATATTTATTTACTATCCTCAACCATTCCATGGGATTGTGATCCAGGTGGATATCGGTGGCCACTCACCTCTTCCAATTGGCTCAAAACATTTTTCTGACAATTTTGGCAATTTACTATTTTTAGCAGTTTTAACTTTCGGGGCCATTTTGAGGGCCTAAATGAAGGTTTTTTGGGATCAATATTCTCAATGATAAACAAAGGTATTATTGATCCCCCAAAATGAATCTCCTCGACGATACCTTTCCAACGGTCTATCATACGCCTAAAACGGAGATTGTATGCAAAAGTTACGACCCCGAGAAGTTGATGTACTAACTTACCCAAATGGGGCCCACATGACTTTTGGCACTTCATCTCCTATGGTTATTTTTTTGGATGTATAAGGTTTTTGGAATTCTTTTTTATTGTAAAAAGTCCTTCAAAACCTCATTGTAATCATCTTCTTGTGAATGAGTGCAGCCGTCACACCTCTTCTCAGACATACGCCACCACCATTCCATCAAGCTTGTTTCCGCTCCATTTTACAGTTTCAACTTATTTCCTTATTGAATAGAAAACCAATTTTACTATATCTCTATTATTTTGTGTTAAGAACTTGTTAATAATATGTATTCATTTCGTTTTTCTCATAAAATCTAGATCAATGGTATCAGAGCGGTCTGCTCCTTGTCGTCTTAATGCATGTCCCCAACGAGGTTGGAGTACAAAGAGTTGGGTCTCAAGCTTGTTTCTCTTGAGGACAAAAGATTTCACACACCCAAGAGACCTCTCATGGCAGGAGAAAATAAATATGAAGGGACAGGAGATCCTTTCAAACTGTTGATTAAGGAAGCGCTCACGCTACAAAGGAATGAGATGATGGATAGTTTCACGTATATCCTTCGACGGCTACCAACAGGGGATGCATCTTCTTCGAGCAGAGGTGCCAACCCCTTCAAGGTAGAAATAAAATTTGATATTCCTATATTTGAAGGTCAGATAGACACAGATGTTGTATTCAAGTGGTTGAATCTACTAGAAGGGTATTTTTCTGTTCATAACTTTTTGAATAGAGAAAAGATTACTTTTGTGCTCCTCAAAGCTGTTTCCCATGTCAAATATTGGTGGGAAACTTTCTGTGAGAAAAAGGAAAAAGAGGAACCCTCATTATTTACAGTCACAACCACCTGGTATTCCTTCAGGGATGCTATTAAGGAATAATACTACCCTGTCGAAATTTATGACGACTTGGATACCAAATGGACCACACTGTAGTAAGAAAGAGACCAAGTACTGCCAGATTTCACGAATATCTTTCATACCTTACACACCAAGCTGGGTATCAAAGATTCAGAGTGACATCTAGTGATTAAGTATAGCGACACTCTACATATATACATCCAGACTTAAATGGAATTTTTGGACATCTCATCCTTGGGTGCGGCCTACTGATATGCCGTCAAAATCGAGCAGAAGCTCAAACAAAAGAAGCGACAATTTGGGCCTAGGAACCCCGCACAAAAAAAGCCAGGAAAGGGTGGCCCCAACCCACAGAACAAAGGACATAGCAAATATGGAAAGTATCAGGACAACCAGTCCAAGATGCAAGAAAAGAAGGACACCGAAAATACAAAGAAAGATACTAGGAAGTGGTGCGAATTTCATAAGAGCCCATGGCATAACACTGCTAACTGTCGCTCAAAGAAATCATTGGTGGCCTAAGTAAAAGCCTTTGAATCAAATGTAGGTTTAGACTCTGAGCCAGAACCAGAAAGGGGAAGACATATCATTGATGTGAAACCCAGTGCCATCGTTGCTACCACCAAGCTCCAACCTGGTGAACTAGATGAGCCAGAAGAAGGAGAATGCCTCTTCCATTCAAAAATGTGGGTAAAAGGCACCCCACTGCACTTCATCATGGATAGTGGTATCTATAAGAGCCTCATATGAACATAGGTTTTCAAGTAGTTGGCCCTGCCAACAACACCGCACCCACAACCCTACACCATTGGATGGCTCTGCCAAGGAAGCGATCTCCGCATCAGTCAACAATGTCGATTGTCGTACGACATCAAGCCCTTCAAAGATGAGGTATTGTGTGATGTTTCTCCTCTCGAAGTTTGTGATGTTCTTTTGGGCCATCCTTATTTATGGAAACTTCATGTTGTATATGAGTCTAGGCCTCGTAGTGTTATTATTACTTTGAATAGGAAATTGTACAGGATACCCGAGGTAGTCCCACCTAGTGCTATTTCCTTGATCTCTACTAAGAAGTGCAGGAAGGTCATCTCTCAGATGGGGAAGTTTGTATTCTTTGTGATTCACTCTCAGAATAAGCAAAATATCACAACCACATCCAGGTTCTCTACGACCAATCTCTCCACACAACAGAAGCAAGTATATAAGGTCATGGAAGAATACTCAGATATCATCTCCTCACCTACCGGGGTACCTCTGCACTTCCATGTCAAGCACCCCATCGATCTGACCCCTGATGCACCGCTACCTAATGGGTCAGTCTATTGTCGCTCTCTATTAGAGAATGAGGATATCAAGAGAAAGATACAAGAACTTCTCCACAAGGGGCACATCCGTCCCAGCTCATAACCCTGCAGGAGCCTAATCATGCTGGTACAGAAGAAAGATGGAACCTAGAGACTCTGCATTGATTACCGGGCTCTGAATAAAATCACAGTCAGAAACTGGTACCTGACTCCCCGAATCGACGACCTCCTTGATCAACTCGTGGGAGCCAAATACTTCATTAATATTGATTTAAATTCTGGCTACCACCAGGTCTCAATAGAACAAATAGATGTATGGAAAACCGCCTTCAAGTCAAAGGAAGGCCCTTTTGAATGGTTGTTCATGCCCTTTGGTTTGACAAATGCTCCAGCCACTTTCATGAGGATGATGGACGATATCCTGCGATCACTCACCAATAATTTTGTAGTGGTGTGTCTAGATTACATTCTCATTTATAGCAAGACTTGAGCCGAACACTTGCAACAAATTCAACAGCTTTTTCATACCCTGCGACAACACAAGCTATATGCAAACTTGGAAAAATGCTTCTTCGGCATGGACAGGGTCCATTACCTGGGATACATAATTGATTAGCATGGCGTACATGTGGATCCAGCCAAGATGCAAGTCATCCATGACTGGCCAACCCCAACCACACTCACTGAGCTTTGAATCTTCTTAGGCCTTGCCAATTTTTACCACAGGTTCATGTTGGGATTCTCCCATATTACATGGTCCCTTAGCCAAATAACCAGAGGTGGTGGTAAGGAGAAATTTCCATGGGGTCGGTCCCAACAACAAGCGTTCGATGATTTGAAGAAGCGCTTGTGCTCAGCCCCAGTACTTTCATTGTTAGACCTGCAATAGCCCTTTGAGATTGAGACAAATGCTTCAGACTATGCGGTGGATGTCATTCTCACTCAGCACAACCACCCCGTGGAATATCATAGTGAGACACTATCAGATGATGTCCATAAGTACCCTACTTACGATAAAGAAATGTACTCCATTGTGAAAGCCTGCCACCAGTGGAGACATTACATTATTGGGAAGGAGACAATCATCCACACTGATCATAATCCACTGCAGTTCATGTAGACACAAGGAAAATTGCAGAATGATCGCCATCAAAAGTGGTCCACATACTTGCAACAATTCCACCTCAACATCAAGTATAAAACATGAAGCACTAATCGCTTCATTGATTGTCTTAGCAGACCGCCCATCGCGGAACTCACCACGGTGCTAGACTCTTGCGGCCATGAGACCTCCGAATGGTCCCAACTCTATGAGATAGACCCTAAATTCACCACCACCTACCAAATGTTAATTGCAAACATAGTTGTCAATAATTTCCATCTTCGGGATGGGTTGTTGTGTCATCTGGGCCATATATGTGTTCCATCAAGCGAGCGAGTGAAGATGGTCTGGGAAGGCCACTACAGTCAGGTAGTAGGACACTTTGACATCGAAAATACAATGGCGATGATACAAAAACATTTCTACTAGCCAAAACTTCGACAGAAGGTCAACAAGTATTTCAGGTCCTGCACTGGCTGCGCTATTTCCAAACCAACCACTAAGAAACAGGGCATGTACACCCCTCTTCCTAATCTTGACAGGACATGGGAATCCATCTCAATGGACTACATGTTGGGCCTACCATCCACCAAGTGGGGAAATAAATGTGTTTTTGTTCTTGTTGATCGCTTTTCTAAGATGGTGAGTATGGTTGCCTGCAAGAAGAACATCACAATAGAGGCCACTACCAAGATCTTCTTTTAACGAGTCTGGGTACATTTTTGAATCCCACAAACCATTATCTCAAATCGGGATAGTCTATTTCTCAACACATTCTGGTCAAACCTCTAGTCACTGATGGACACCAAGCTCACGAAATCCATAACCTTCCACCCCCAGACAGATGGCCAAACCGAGGTCGTCAATTGAATGATTGTGCATATCCTTTGCATGTATAATTCAAAGCACCCTCATACATGGATAAGAGCCTTCCCTATGACCAACATAGCTGCAGTCAAGCCTTGGGGTTGGGATTCCAACCATTGGGTCCCATAAATGTTGCACTTCCCCTTGCGGTCACCTCGACCGACTCATATTCTTCTCCAACTGATACTAACAAAGCCACCCAGTTCATTGAGCGGATCCAACACATCCTCCAATAGGTTCAATATGTCCTATAGAAGTCCAATGACAAGTACAAGTAGCACCATGATCAACATCGCGTGCCACATAATTTTTAGGTGGGCGACAATGTTTGGTTGCACTTGTAGAAAGAATGCCTTACAGGACCCCATAGAAATCTTCGCCCACTCCATTATGGGTCGTACACCATCACCAAGGCCATGGGAGATAATTATTTTGAACTCAACATTCCTCCTTTCCTTGGCCTGCACTGAGTGTTCAACGTGTATCTCCTTCGCCCTTATTTCCCACCATTATTAGACACCTCCGACGTAGCATATCAACTAAAACCAATAGATCTCAACCCTAACTACATACAATAGGCATCCTATGATCAAATTGTGGACACACAGATCAAGGGCACTCAACAACAAAGGATCCATCTTTATCAAGTCGTCAAAGCAGGGCAACTCCTGCACCAAGGCAAGTGGCTCACCCGAGGCCAAATTCAACAGAAATTTCTTGATATGATGGGGGAAATCAATGCAATGGATACCATTTCTTCCCAAGGAGGGAGGATTGATCTAGGTTAATATTGGTGGCCACCCACTTCTTTCAATTGGCTCAAAACATTTTTCTGACAATTTTGGCAATTTACTATTTTTAGTAGTTTTAACTTCTAGGGCCATTTTGAGGGCCTAAATAAAGGTTTTTCGGGATCAATATTCTTAATGATAGGTGAAGGCATGATTGATCCCCCAAAATGAATCTCCTCAGCTATACCTTTCCAATGGGCTATCATACGCCTAAAACATAGATCATATGCAAAAGTTACGACCCAGGGAAGTTGATGTACTAACTTACCCAAACGGGGCCCACATGACTTTTGGTGCTTCATCTCCTAGGGTTAGGTTTTTGGATGTCTAGGGTTTTTGGCATTCTTGTTTATTGTAAAAAGGCCTTCAGAGTCTCATTTTAATCATCTTCTTTCAAATGAGCACAGTCGTCACATCTCTTCTCAGAGATATGTCACCATCATTCCAACAAGCTTGTTTCCACTGCATTTTACAGTTTCAACTTATTTCCTTATTGAATACAAAACCAATTTTGTTGTATCTCTGTTATTTTGTGTTAAGCAACTGTTAATAATATGTAGTCATTTTGTTCTACTCATAAAATCCGGATCAGATTGATTTCATCTTCATCTTCATTTCCACAAAAGAAAGGTATTTCCATTGATTCTTAATTGAGGCCTAACCCAAACCTCAATTTACAACCTTAATATATTAGAAATAATGATCTAAAGTAGTTATAATACTTGTTCCAATATAAGCTTATATGATTTCTCTTTACAATAGCTTTTGAATAAGCTCAATCAGACATTCCAATCAAACGTTATGATAGTTTTATGTAAACATACCTTTCAAACCTTAATTTGGAGTCTGTCCTTTTGGTCGACCTTCCTTTTGATGTATTTTTTAAATTTACACCCTATGGAGTCTAAAATTTTGGCCTATATTACTTTGATATATCTTCTCTACAATTCCACAATTTCGACCAAAATTTGATGTTCCAAGTGAAATTTATGGTAACTTTCCCAAACATTGTTGATATTAGGAATGTTTTTTGAGAGAGAACTTGTACAGAATGCCACATGTCCAATATTTGATACATGATTCTAAAAATTGTGCCCTAAATACTACAAACTTTCCTCTTTCAAATGAAACTAGTCTCATTAAATTTGTATTTTTGTTGAAGAATATATGAAATTTTTACCTGGAACACATGTTTGATAATAGTAATAGGACTAGTCAAAATCCCTATCTTTTACAGGGTGTATATTCGAAAGTATAATGACCCAAAAGCTTAAATTTGTACCATATATACCTTAATATATATTCTAAATAACCTCCAAGTTTATTTGTATAAAGTGTCCCCCCAAAAAAAGTTCTAATATAAATTACGAGATGAGTTTCTTGAAGAAGAAAAACCCTAGGATCTATGCTCAGATACCAAATGTTATGGTCCAAATGATTAAAATTGTCAATATTATGGTAGTTGCGGGAGGTATCAACCTCCATGTGTAACCTCTTACTAGAATGGAACATTTTGGAAGCTATAGAAACCCTAAACAAATGTGTAATAGCCCTAGAATACCATTCGACTCAATAAAATGAATAATATTAAAGTATTACTCTCCAAAAGGAGAAGTCAGTTTAGATAGTTCACAAGGAGCACTATAAATAGAGGGTGCTTGAGATCATTTGGAGACACACACACACACACACTCACTCACTCATAATAAGTGTGCAAGTCTAGAGGAGGAGTGCAACTGCAATGACTTTAGTTGGGTACTAGTTTTGGTCTGTGGTTTGGGACTTTCTTCTTGGTGCGCTATCTTTGGAGAAAGGTGTGCTCTCTTGGTTATATGTTCATTTTAGTGTTGCTTCTGGAATTATTCTATCTATCAAAGGTTAAGGTGATCGGGGGTGGTTGCGTGCCTATGGTTGGGTGACAATATTGAGATATTTTCTATGGTTAAACGAGCACATCGAATATTTTAACAAACGATGCGCCGACACTATCTTCATAACACTCTAACCACTAGAAGGTAGATTGACAGTTCCTTTGTCAAGATCGTTGTGGCACCAGTTGCAGTTGCAACTAGGGTTTCTGATTTTGTAGTTGTAGAAAACTCTAACCTATCTCTTTGGGCACTTCAAGTGAAAATTTTGGCATAATTATTGGACATTCTAGTGCGCCTTAGCCTAGCGCATCTCATGGTACCTTCATCTAGAAAAAATGTCAAGGTTGAATTTTTGGGTCAAAATCAAAGTTTTACTGGTCAAATTCAAAATCAAAGACAATCATGACTTACTCCATGAAGTCAGAAAGCAAGCTAGAAGGAGCTTCAAACTTTAGATAATGGAAGGAAAGGATTGAAATCATCCTTTCCAAGAACAAAGTTCTAGATATCATGGGAAGGGAAATATCATGGAACCAAAATTTGAAGCAGGAAAAGAGAAGGAACCTCTGAATGTTGCAACAATGTATACGTTAAAGGAAAATGACATCAAAGCTATGAGTATCATTGTGGACTTTGTCAAATATCACTTCATACCCTACATATCCAATCTTGACTCATCCAAGAAGATGTATCATTCCTTAACTAACCTTTTTGCAATCAGAAATATTGGACAAGTGATAAGTTTGAAGAATGAGATTTGTGACACAAGTATGAATAAGGATGACATTGTAGCCTCATAATTTGTGAGGATTTATTAGTTGAAATATCAACTACAAGATATTGAATAAGTTATTCCAGAAAAGGAAATTGTGAATATAGCACTTAATGGTCTTTCTAGATCATGGGATGCATTATCTGCAAGCATGAATACAAGAAAAGAGTTTCCAATGCTGGAATAACTTTGGACCTATTACGCACAATAAGAGACAAGGATAAACACAAAAGGAATATCTCAAAAGGAAGAGGATTCTCAATCCCATGCAACAAATTTCAAGAGACATGAAAGTAAGAAAAGATTTGACTCAAGAAAAAATTCAATCATAAGAAAGATATGCGAAAGGTAAAATGTTTTGGATGCCATGAATATGGCCATTACAAAAATAATTGTCCTAATTTAGCCAAGAAAAGAAAGGAGGAACACCATGCATCAACTTCTAATGATGAAGTACCTTCAAAGAAACCCAAGCATGAAGAAACATAATTCTTCTACTAATCAACACTTGCAAGATCTCTTGAGGAAACCATGTGAATAATCGATAATGGAGCTTCAAGACATATGAAAAATGATCGTGAAAATATCTCAAGCATGAAGGAAAAGGAAACATCTCATAAAGTGGAACTTGGAGACAAGAACTCTTATGAAATGAAGGTAATTAGAAAATCTTCTATCAAAATGGAATCAGGTAACAAATGTTCATGTTAGCAATGTTTTATATGTTCCTAGTTTGAAAAAGAATTCATTATCTATTTATTGCTTGGAACACAAAGGATATAGAATAGCCTTTGTCAATGGAAAATTTCTTGTATGGTATAAAGATTCAAAAATAGAAGATGCTAGAGTCATTGGGATTTGTGAAGGAAGATTGTATAAACTCCTAGGCCAAAATGTTCAAGCTCTTGTACATGATTAACTCAATCCTAGTGAGTTATGGCATAGAAGGTATGATAACCTTCATTATCAAGCATTTCTATCTCTAAAACAGGTGGTTGTAGGGATATCAGAGCTACAATCAGTACACGAAGGTGTTTTCAAAGGATTTGCACTTGGGAAGAATTTTAAGAATCCATTCCCAAGCAGAGAATAGATCCAAGGAGATCTTAGATCTGATACACTCATATGTATGTGGTCCTATGTCAGTGAAGTCTCTAGGAGGCTCTCCTTACTATGTGACGTTCATATATGACTTCTCAAGAAAGACCTGGATGTATCTGTTAAAGACTAAAGATGAAGTATTTGGCAAGTTCTAATAATTCAAAACTGAAGCAAAAAACTTGACAGACAAGAAATAATGGAAGGAAGTTATGATGGAAGAATATCAATCCATAATGAAAAATGATGTATGGGAAATTATGCCTAGACCTGAAGGAAAGTATGTAGCCACTTAAAAATGGGGTTACAAGATAAATCATGTAGTAGATGGGAGTATCGATAAATACAAGGAAATATTCATGACTAGAGGGTTCTCCCAGCAAGAGGGAGAAGACTATGATGAGACATTTGCTCCAGTTTCCATATATACCTCTATTAGAGTCATCATATCTCTTGCAGCATCCATGGGTTGGAGTTTACATAAAATGGATGTAAAGATCACTTTTCTCAATGGAGTAATTGAGAAAGAAGTATACATAGAGAAACCTCAAGGTTTTTAGGTACACCTGAGAGAAAACCATGTATGAAGATTAAAGAAGGCTTTGTATGGAATCAACCAAGCTCCAAGAGCTTGGTATGCATGAATTGACAGTTACTTGACGAGACTTGGATTTTCCAAGAGCTATTCTAATACAACTTTTATTACAAGGTTGTGAACTATGCACATGTGATCCTACTACTATATGTTGATGATTTGTTTCTGGTAGGTGCAAAGCCTCTTATTATTCAGTGTAAGAGAGAGTTATACTTTGAATTTGATATGAAGGATATTGTTCTCATGAATTATTATTTGGGACTAGAAGTATGTCATAAGCGTGGTGAAATATTCCTAGGGCAAGGGAAGTATGTTGTAAATATCCTTCTGAAGTTTGGGATGATGGATTGAAAGTCCATGGAAACTCATGTGGTGACATATATGATAAAGTTGAGAGACTCTGATTCTGATCCAGTAGACTTGTCCTTGTACAGGCAGTTAATTGGTTCATTGATGTACTTGGTTAATACTCAGTCAAACATTTACTTTGTTGTGAGCATGTTGAGTCAGTTCCAGGTGGAACCTAGATATTAGCATTGGATAGCTACAAAGAACATTTTGAGATATCTTCATGGGATGATAGATTATGGTTTGATATATGCCTCAAACAATGACATACAACTGCATGGATTTACTAATTCAGACTGGGCAGGGAGTGCAAATGACAGAAAGAGTACTTCTCATATATGTTTCAGTTTGGGATATGCTATGATATCATGGGATAGTAGGAAACATAAGTCTGCCACACTCATCACTGCAGAAGCAGAGTATATTGCACCTTCTGATGCTTTTATGGAAGCAGTATGGCTCTGTAAGCTAGTTCCTGGACTATTTGATTAGGTGTTGGATTCGACTGTGATATATTGTGATAATCAGAGTTGTGTGAAACTTTCTGAGAACCCCATGTTTCATGACAGGTCGATGCACATTGATATCAAGAACTATTTTATCTGTGATAAATTCCATAAGGGAGAAGTGATTCTCCAGTACATCTCCACCGATTAGAAGACAATTGATATTTTGAAGAATCCTCTATCCAAGATAAAGTTTACATAATTGAGGGAGAAGCTGGGACTTGTGGATACTGCTCCATTGGTTGAGAGGGAGTGAAGATCTGTATCATTCTAGTACAACTTAGATATGATGATTTAGCATTATGCTAATACATCTTAGATATGATACAGATGTCTTGAGACACATCATGCTGGGACAACTTAGATATGATGCAGTAGCATCATGCAAGTACAGGTTAGATATGATGCAGATGACTCACATCATGCTAGCACAACTTAGATATGATGTAGTAGCATCATGCTAGTACAACTTAGAGATGATGCAGATGACTCACATCATGCTAGTACATCTTAGAGATGGTGCGTTGACACCATGCTAGTACGACTTAGATATTACGCAAAGACATTGATCTACATCATGCTAGTACAACTTAGATATGATGTATTCACATCATGCTAGTACATCTTAGAGATGATTTAGATGATACTCCAAATCATGCCACTAAAAATTAGATATGATGCATTTGCATCATGCTAGTATGACTTAGAGATGATACAATGGAGAGAATGGTCCTTGTAGCCCATTGCAGGGAATTCAACGTCTGTTGGGACATTCATTCTTCTAGGATGTATGTCCAGATTAGAAGAATGGTCCTCGTATCACTTTGTTGAGTGAGTGACTTATGTGAGACACTATGTTGAGTGTGTTGAGTCCAGAACATGACTTAGTCATCATCATGCCTGATTAATCAGATGGAGTATGGTGTTGAGAGATGATGCAGAGAATGATATATTTTGATGTCAGGATGCTATCAGATGATACTAATAGTGATGATGATGATCGTGACTTGATCTGCGTGATCATGAGTTAACCTATGTGGCTATGATGATTCTACCTGTAGAATAGTCTGCAGTGAGCCTTTTCCATACCATGTGAAATGGATGGATGTGTTTGAGACCATTACAGTTAATACCTCCCTAGCTATGAGGGAGTGTTAATATTATGGTAGTTGTAGGAGGTATCAACCTCCATGTGTAACCTCTGACTAGAATAGAATATTCTAGAAGCTAGAGAAACCCTAAACAGATGTTTAAGAACCCTAGAATACTAGTCGACTCAATAAATGAATAATATAAAGTATTACTCTCCAAAATGAGAAGTGCACTATAAAAAGAGGGTGCTTGAGCTAATTTGGAGAGACACACATAAGAAGTGCAAAAGTCTAGAGGAGGAGTGCAACTGCAATGACTGCAATTGGGTACTAGTTTTTGTTTATGGTTTGGGACTTTCTGCTTGGTTCCCTATCTTTGGAGAAATGTGTGCTCTCTTGGTTATCTGTTGGGTCTAGTATTGCTTTCAGAATTATTCTATATTTCAAATGTTAATATGCTCGGGGGTGGTTGTGTGCCTATGGTTAAACGATCACATCAAATATTTTAACAAAAATATCATAACAGAACAAAAATACACACCATGTAAAGCAATCTGAGCATGGTGCACAATTCCAATATAGATAACAGAGATGTGTTAGACAATAAATCCTTAAATAATAGGAGAATATCCTCCACATAACCAAATACATTCATACATCACAATTCACATGTGTACAATAATGAATACACGATCTCTCTCTCTCTCTCT
>ML809022.1:106169-117262 GCA_009831015.1 Picea engelmannii
TATATATATAGCCTGATATATTCCACCCTTTGGGGTCATATCATATACATTTAACCCTATATATTCCCCCTTTCGGTCGCAACAAATTGACAGTTGGGTCATGCAAAGGGCTTTTTTTTTAATTTTTATTTTGTTTCATGTGAAAATTTGTTAGAGTTTATTTTATATAATTTTGTCACAAAACACTGATAAAGGTATTTCTTTGGTTGAGGCATCTTCTTTTTTAATTTTGTCATAAAACCTCGACCAAAAAAATATATTTAAATACACAAGACCTTGATTGAGGGTTTTATAAACCGTTATTTTAAAATTTTGAATCAAACACTCAATTGAGCTTTCAAATAACTCTCAATAGAGCTAAATAGCTCAATAGAGGGCTTAAAAAACTAAAACCCAAGTCCCCTTCTATAGGATTTTTTGCAAATACAACTTACAGGGGCTGAAACCCCTTTATCTCGATAATGTGAAGTGGTGAAGTTGATGTCACCGGATTCCTCATTGAGTTCTCTAGATCCAATGATATATAATTTTCACAGTTTTGAGTTCATATTATATTTTTTGTTTATTTTATTATAAAAAAATATATTTAATTTGTTTCTACAATTTCGATTGCACTAAAAAAAAATGTAGCATAAAATATTCACAATCAAAAAATAATTAAAAATAGTTGTGTAATTCATAGTTTTTTCTCTTCAAAACTATATTTCTTGTTTTTCACTTTAAGAAGAGAAAATAAAATCCAGAACACAAAGATGTATAAAATGTAATTCAAATCTTAATTTGTCAAATTCAAAAAATTAATAAAAAATATAATCTTCCAAATAAAAAGAAGCTCAATACTACATTCTATATTTATACAATTTATTTTTTTTAAATAAACATTGAACACTAAATTAAATATTGAAAATACAAATTACTTGTTAACTTTTTATAAAACTTATAAGGAAATACATTTAATTAAATACAAATTTGACACATTAAATAATATTAATATTTTTTTATAAAAATATCATTAGAAAGACAATACAATTGCCTACAAATTATTTTTTAAATACACCTCTAAATTCACAACACATATGTGAGTTTCTAGGAATTCAATTTAATATGTATCTTTTTTAAAATTTAATTTATGAGTATATATTATATTTATTCTTATTTTATATTAATTAATTTGTTTGAATTGGTATGGATGACAATCATAACACATGTCACCCACTTGGGCTATAAAAAGAGCCTTTTAGTGCAAGAAGCAATGAAAATCAATTAATATTGAATTACCTTAAAAAAAAAATCTAGGACTTAATTTAATTTAGAATATAATTTAAGAATATACAATCTTTAGTGCAAGAAGTAATGAAAATCAATTAATATTGAATTACCTTTAAAAAATATAGGATTTAATTTAATTTAGAATATAATTTAAGAATATACAATCTAATGCTAAAACTTAAAAGAAAAAATAATAAACTATCATAAATTATGTATAAGTTTTAATTATTTGATAAACTTTATTAAAATAAAATTCGTTTGGAGAGTTCCATTTTATTTCATATTTAGTTAAATCTTAGACAATAAAAATTTATTTTATTATATTTTTGATTAATTTTTTTAAAGAATTTAACTTAAAATTTGTATAGTTATGGATTATACAAATTCAGTTGTTTATCTAGTATATAAAACAATTTTCCTATCATCCACACCCCTTATACTGAAACTCAAACTCAATGATAGTAACTTTCCATCAATGCCCATAATTTCATTGATGCGATTGAGTTGTTTTTCAATAACTTTGCAATATGTTACTAGCTTTGGGAGGAGCTCTAACATTTCAAGTAGATGGCTTGATAAGAATATCTAAAAAATTATATATATGTGGTCTGATAGTTTTCCTTTGAATCCATGTCTACTACCCTACCCTCCTTTGGTCCTCACCACCAACTCTAGATCTCTACCTAGTTCTTGACTTGATTGGACCCAAAAGTGGTTATTC
Organism: Picea engelmannii; assembly: GCA_009831015.1. Lineage (NCBI taxonomy): Eukaryota > Viridiplantae > Streptophyta > Pinopsida > Pinales > Pinaceae > Picea > Picea engelmannii. The sequence continues at coordinate 108,160 of ML809022.1, forward strand.
ATGGAAAAATTCCTTTGCCCCATTTAATATTCCAAGTTTTTCTTTCGAGTTATAAGTCAATAGAAATCAATGATCACTCTTACCGTTACATAATGTACAACCATACTTTAGTCTTTCAATTAGAATGGGATTTTCGTACAAATTTTCATTGTTTCCTTCAATCTTCCAACACGTATAGCCACTAAAGTATGAACAATGTTGAGTGAAGTTTTGAGAAAAAAGTGTCATTTGAGCTTTGGATAATGTTAAATGCCAATAGGATGTGCTACTAGACTTGGTGTTGATCTAGTTAGCATAAGTCTCTCATCTTGAGTTAGGTCAATGCCTAGTGTTAGCATGTTGACCCACACAACGTCATCCTATTAGCATGTTATCTCTAGTTAGCACACCACCCAACAATAACATCCTATGGATATCTAGAGGTGTGTCGTTTAGTAGAAATTTGCTAGCACATTTACTCTTTATGAAATGGAAATAGTAGAGTAGTAGTTGGTGACGGGTAGGGAAGGTGGATTTGATTAATCCTTGATCTTATCAATCGAAAAGTAACTTTTCCAACAGAAAATTGCTCTTATATTATATAAATATTTTTAGTCGAAAGGTAACTAAAAAACATTAAACAATGCAAGCATACTCCTCATTCCTCCAAACAAAATGTATGAAAGAAAACAACTATCGACACGAAGGCTGATACAAAATATATAAGACCACTAAGAACCATGATCTTACCCCAAAGTTCCTAAAACACTGCCCGAAAAATTCCAGCCGCATCACTAAGTAGAATCAATGAGACTCAAGAGTCAACAAAAACAAGCCAACAATTACATTAAAATAGATTTAAGAATAGAGCAGGGCCCTCATGCCCCTCTTCCTACTAGTTGTAAACTATCTTTCCTTCTTGAATTTGGAGTGTCTTCTTGGATAAATCGTCTGCCTCGTTATTGTTATCTTTGTAAATGTGAGTGAACCCAATTGTCCTGAATGCTTTACTGAGGTCTCTGATTCTGTCCTTCTAGCACTAAAAATAAAATACCTGCAACTTTCCTATTCAGCTAGTCTATGATGATTTTGGAATATCCAAAAACTCATAGATCTAGGATATGCATCCGCAAAGCCAAAGTTAATTTTTCCCACACTCCCAAAAGTTCGGGACTAGCATTGGTCCTTGGACCACAATTGAAAGTCCACTTATAGACCGAATGTTCATTGATCCTAAGGGCCCCTCCTTCTCCACTTAGTTGGCAGTTTGATTGTCTTTCTCCCTCAAACCAACCAGTTGTAAAATCATCTTTTATCATTGAAAAAGTGGATTTGGTAATTGGTGCTTTCTGTATGTCCCCGGGCCTGCCAAATCCTCCAAGTGTCTTGCATATAACTGAGTGGATAGAGGGTCTACCATTCTCAAATAATACTTTGTTGTTGTCCAACCTCACATGCCAATTGATGAGAGAGGGAAGAGTAGGGTGAAAAGGACATTGTCTTAGCCAACTTTCAAAGAAAGAGTTCAGAGAGGAGCATGTCCACACAGTCTTTATACTAACGTATTTTTTAATCCTAAACCACACTTACTAAGTAAAACAACAATTGACCAATAGGTGCAGAAATGTATCAAGATTCTTTAAGCATAATGAACAAATGCTAGGACCAGAACATCCTCTTCTCTGTAAATTATCCCAGGTAAGAATTTTGTTTTCCACAAATAACCAGGTGAATTTTTTTTTATTTTGGGAGCAAGTTCCCAAGTCCACAGTTTAATCTTCCAACCACAAAATATTTGGGGCCAATGTTTGGATGCTAAATAATTATAGACATTTATGGTGGTGAGAGTGTCCGATCTATCTCGCTCGTTCCATTTTAGTTCTTCGGGTCTGTCCTACAACTGAACACTCGAGTAAATCAAATCCTTGCAGAATAAGTCCCATTCAATTTCTTGATCTCCCATGAAACCAAGGTCGTCACTTTCTTTCCACTGAGCGCAAATCGTTCCCGATCGAACCTCTCCTCTGGCATGAAAGAGAAAGTAAATATTTCTCCGCTTTAAAGAAACTAAAAGTTCTTGAGAGAGAAGAGATAAATATTCCAAGCCCATAATATAATCCTTGCCAATAATTATAGAATGACAAGATCCACGACTCCAGCTCAGCCAATGAGATATTAAATGTATATACTTAACAAAGTTTCTCCAAGTTTGAGAGGTGTTTGATGTCCTTTGAGTGGTCGATCTCAGCCAAGAATACACCAATCTATAAGGAAGATATTTGTCCTTTATGACCCTATTCCAAATGTTGTCCTTCATCAGTACTCGCCACAGGATTTTCGTCACCAGCGATCTGCTAAACAAGTATATGTTCCTTATTCCCAAACCACCAAATATCTTTGGTTTTGCAATGATCTCCCATTTTCAAAGATGAATATGCTCCTTATCCCTACTACATGACCAAAGGAAATTGAACATCAATTGTGTGATCCTGTTGAGCACTGACACCAAAATACTTTCCAATGCCATCCAATAAACATGCATTCTCTCAAGAACCACCTTTATAAGCATCAAGAGACCTCCTAAAGAAAGCCATCAGTTACACCAATGGTCAATTCTTTTTTCAAACTTTGTGATAAGCCAATGCCAATCTTCTACCTTATAATTTAAAGACTTGAGAAAGTAGTTGAGATACCTCAATCCATCAGTTAAATATGCAAAGTTGAAGGGAAATATTTCCTTGAAAGAATCTAAGTCCTCCTATTGAATTTTTGAATGATGCAAGGTTGACTTGAGAGGGTTTACTATCAGTCACGTCACCCTACAGAAAGTTTGTAGAATAGTATCAATCTCCTTCCATTCTTGAACCGATGCCCTAGTCATGATGAGTACAACGTCCACAAAGAAAAGATTGAGGATCTTAATCAACCTAGAGACCTTTACTTCCATGAACTTCACTTCAGCCTGTCCTTTCTTGAGGAATAAACTGAGACCTTCCATCACTAAAATAAACAATGGGGGGGATAAGGGAAAACCTTGTCTTAAACCTCTTCCACTCTGGAAGAAAGAAGTGGTCCCACCATTAATCAAGACTGCAAATTAAATTGTGTTAACACAACTCATTATCCAGTTTGCGGTTGAAAGTCCAAAACTCGTTTGAAGGAGTGTCATTCGCAAAAAGTCCCAATTAACACATTCATATTCCTTCTGTAAATCAAGCTTCAAAATATTGGCCTTTAATTTTTTCAATTTAATACTATGGAGACATTCCTGAGTTGTTCCAATCGCATCCAGGATTTGTCTACCCTTTAGAAACCCCAATTTATCTCCAAAAAGAGACTGAGAAAGAACATGTTTAATCTCGTTTTCAATGAGCTTTGCAACAATTTTATAAGTCAGATTACATAGGGTTATAGGTCTAAAGTCTCCAAAAGAAGTAGGCTTGTTAACTTTAGGAATCAAAGAAAGGAAGTTTGAGTTCAAGGACCTAATCACTTCACCTCTTCTCCTATTTTTCTCCACCTCCTCTACAAGGTCATCCCCTACGAGATCGAAAAATGAGTTGAAGAATTCAACTATCCACCCATTTGGAACTAGACTCTTGTCCTTGGACAAACCCTTTAAGACAACAAGTAATTCCTCTTTGGTATAGGGTTTTTCAAGAATTTGGCAATCCTCCTCATCAACTAAGCGAGGGAAGTGTTGAATCATTCTTCATGTTCTTTAACTGTGTTTAGTCCCATGTCTGCATAGAACTCTTTGAAATGTCTAGTTGCTTCTTTTAATAGTACCTCATGTCTTGAATGAACAAAGTTGTTCTCATCCTTGATATCCCAAATAAATTTATGATTTATTCTATGACTAGAGAACTGATGGAAAAATTTTGTATTTTGGTCTCCACTTTTTATCCAAATATATTTTCTCCTCTGTCTCCATAACTCCTCTTCTGCCTATAGAAGCTTAGTGAATTCTTCCTCTAGTATATTTATATGTTGGTGTGCATTTTTCGACATCAATCCCCAGGCTTTCTCCTGATAGTAGACCTCAAGGTCCCCCTCGAGCTTATCTAACTTTAAGTGCTCCTGGATTCTTTGATATTTTGCCCACATGTTAACTCTAAATTTTAATTGTTTCAACTTCCATACCAATCTTTTATGGGCAGTTGTTTCATCCAAGTTTTTTTGGTCATTCCACACCTCTTGCACTATAATATTGAATTCCTCTTCCCCCAAACACGTGGGGTTCAACTTGAATGGATATGTTTTAATATAATGATTGTTGTCTAATTGTCGTAAAACATGAGCATGGTCTTGAGATGTAAGGGTAGTCGACCCATAACCTGTGTCTTCCAACATTGGAAATGAGATCCTCCGACAAATAAACCTGGTCCAATCTTTTGGAGTTTCCTTCTCTTCCGATTCTACCATTCCGCCACATGGGTACAACTTCATTTGGTATGATGTCGACAATATGATTTTCAAGAAAAATACCCTTGAAAAACCCCGACATAGTTTTGTTGAGTCGCCCCAAACACACCACTAACCAAATCCCTTGCTACAATCAAATTTTTGTGGGAAATCATGCCCCTGCTAACCAACTTGTCCCAAAATGATTTTCTCTCTGTGCAAGGCCCATAACTATTCAATAAGGAGATATGCCTTTTATCCTCTAAACATGTACCTTTCATAAAAATACCACCACAACTTAAAAAAGGAGCGAGTTCAAACTTGTACGGATCCCATGCCACTAGAAGACCCACATAATTGCCAACAAAACTAACAACACAAACAAACTAGTTTAGTCATAAAGTAGTAAAAAATAATCTTGCTTTCTTCTCATCTACCAAAGTTTCTTGAAACAAAATAATATCAGGTTGTGTTCTAGAAAGTAATCTGCGAAGGGAAGCAATTTATGGGGCATCTCCCACCCCCTTAATGTTTAAGGAGAGAAGAATCATGACTCTTCCATGGCTAGGGATTTCATGTCTCTAAGCGCCCCTTGATCAGAAATGATGGATTTTTGAAGAGAATTAGAAGTAGAACAAGAGACTTCTTTCCTACGATAACTTTTGTTTTTTAACAGAGAGATCTCAAACCCCAAACCCCTCGACTAGGAAAACTCCATCCCTTCTTCCTCCCCAGTCCATCCCACTGACCCTGCATCGCATGTGAGACCCTCTCGTCTAAGGATATTTCTCCCCTGGTAGGTGGGAAGTGGAATAGGAGTCGTGGTCTCTATGTATGAAGGAATCAGGGTGTCACGAACCGCTCCTAAACAACTTTCACCAATCTAAGACTCTCTAAAACCCTGAATATTACAACACCTCCCTGTGGGCTCCATGGAATGTCCCTCTTCCCCTCGAAGGTCCTCGGAAGGTGTTGCATTGGTCGAATCCCCCCCACCCTAGTAGGATTTGTTTATCCCTTGAGTGTGTAACCCCCTCAGGAAAGCTAAGTTCTACCACCGGAAGTGTAAATAGGAGAAACCTCAACATCCAAATTGGAGGGAGGATCCATAGAATCACGTTCTAAGGCCAACAAAGAGTAATAAAGAGAGTGGCAGTTATTTTTTAACTTACCAGCGAATCCTCCTCCACCACAAGACCCTGACAATCCCTCTGCAAGTGACTAGTTATCCAACAGATAGAACATCTGAAAGGGACTCCTAAATAGTCCAGTTTTTGTCCCAAGATTCTCCCCCTCCATTCTATTTCAATAGACTCCAATAATCCACTATGAATATATATTTCCACCAACACCTTGCCGATACATTTATCAGGTGCCTTAATCGCTGCTATGGTAGACCATGTAATAGAACCCAAAGATGGAGAAACTGGAAGTATTTGGTTTTCGGGTCGAAACATACCCTCCAACATTTTAACATGAGGTTGTTGCCATCGATTACCCACAACTTGTCTAATACGACCAATGTATCTTCTAGGGATTTGAAAATGAATCCAAACCAACCCCTAGAAAGAGTCATAACCTTTGGTGTGTATCCTAGAAGGGGAACCCACGAAGTGCTCACCCAATTTGGTAAATTTTGTGTGCACAAGGTTCAGTAAGAGAGTCACCCCACCAACGCACAAAGAGCCAAATTGTAGGACTCCTATAGTCTGATGTCACCCCGAAGTACCATCTTGCGTTTTAACCTGTTTGGCTTCCACGTTTTCCATGCTTTCGAAGGAGGGCCCTTCCCTCCCCGAGCTATGTGAACTCTCCCTCCCGATCTTCTAGAATGAGTTATTCTCCCTGCACTGTCCTGGCCACCCACAAAGCACAGTGGAAATGTTCTTGGCGAGAAAGCAACCCTCTAGAGATTTGTGGTGAGTGTTTCAGGAGATGTGAGCTAGGCTCACCTATTGTTACATTTGTTGGCTATGTAGTGAGCTCAACACTAGTAACCTTTTTTAATTCTCTTGTAGCTGAAGCTCTTAACTCATCATCGGAGGAGAACAATCCAGCTTTGTTCCATATGGCCTCGTCCTCCACACCCATGAGTGCGCTGAACTCAGCTTCCATCAAGAAGCTTCTCCACCGTGTAGTCACCTACCACCTTTCAGTCCTTCTCATCTTTCAATCAGTCTAGGCCAGAGATTTAAGGAAATCTCTATAAAACTTTTAGTTAATGCTTAGGTTCTAGAGATTTTCGCCAATGACAAGGTTAATGTCCATAAAGAAACCCAAGTCACGTTCCAGTAAAGTTGTACCACCATTGTAATAACATTGCAGAGCTTCCTCTCCGTCCGCCATGGTAATAACGATAGACACAAGCGCTCGATTCAATAAGATAGACATCGATGACGTGGATACTGAGCCCAACACGTGATCTCAAAAGAGCCCAACACGTTATCTCAAAAAGAATGACGTGTAATAATGATCGTCGTGAAGGGAAAGCAACGGCACGTGATCTTAAAAGTATGTTTAGGCAACGGGAATCTGAAAATGTATAACTGGCTGCATGATCAATTTAATTGTTATTTAATTTCAAGTGCTTATGATCTAAGCTACTTATCATTATATATAGCCAGGCAGGCCCAAACAATATCAGAAGCGAAGGTACAGAAACATATCCCCAATTGAAGAAAATCTGTATATTTCTGTGGCAGTTATGGCAACAAGACCCAGGGTTCGAGTCTCCGAGACTCCTGAGCAACACAACAATCGAGAGCAACAGCGGCAGAAGAAATCTGGTCTCTGTAAACCTCTTTCATGCCTGTTTGGTGGGTGGGGATCTAAAGTTAATCATTTGGAAACTAACAGAAATTCTTCTCAAGGCCATACCACCATGCAGCCCTCAGCTCGAGTTGGAGAAAACCATGCAGCAGATTCAGGTAAAGTTAATGATGTGGCTAAGGTTACTCAGGGTGCTAAACCAGCGGCTGGTGAGACAGTTAAGAACTCTGGGAAATTTGAGGATGAAAGTGTGAACACAAAGGCACAGGATTTCATAGAGACAACGAAGAAGAAATTGGAAGCGGAGAGGTTGATGTCCATGCAGAGGGTGGAGAGCATGCTCAACAGAGGCCTGTGACAATAAAATTTGAAAGCCCCTACATCCTATTTTACAGTATTTTGAAGCCAATTGTTATATTTTAGATTTTACAGCATTATCTTCCCCATATGTTCCTGCCTGTATGTTTAAAAATACTGTTATGTTTTAATAGAAGTTGTGCTTGCAATGATATTTCAATCAGCATTTTCATATTTTTATTTCTAAGGGCCTTGTCATACTTGTAATTTTTTTTGTAAAATTCGTTATATGATTACAGTTTGTGCCATGTATACAGTGTTTTTTTTAAATGTTTTCATGCAATCAGTGTATATTATTAGTCATATATATATTATGTTTAAAAATATTATTACAGTGATATGTATTTTATAGTGTCACATAATGATTCTCCAAGATTATTCATCTAACCAGACATCAAGCAAATACCTTTTTCTCTTTCTATGTATGAGCCGATACTTAGTTTCAAGCCGATACCTTAATGTTAACAAAGTACATTACATGTAAAGATGCACATCAATGTATAAGAATAAAGTACACATAAAGCTTTGAATGTGTGGATGAGACAGATACCTTAATTGTTATGAAAGTCATTTACCTTTACACATGGAATCATGCACATGAGTGTATACGAGTAAAGTACATATGGGCCAGGTATAAATCTGGAAAATAATTATTCACAGGAAAATAATTTTATAATGTTATTATTTAGTAAAATAATAATTATAAAAAAAATTAAATAATAGTTAATAAATAAATGTAGATGGAATCAAATATAAATTTGGAAATTTTTTCTTAATATAAAATTATAAATAATATTAAAAAATAAACAATGTAATTAATTATTTTAGATGGAATAATAATTCATTGTATGTATTATTGATGTATGAAATAGGAAAACATGTATTAAAATTATATATTTTAATATTGCAATTTAATTAAAAAATAATTATAAATAATATTAAAAAATAAACCATGTAATTAATTATTTTAGATGGAATAATAATTCATTGATGTATGAAATAGGAAAACATGTATTTGTTTTTAAGTTCTAGTGAATGTTTTTGACCAGAAAAGAATCATTTCCTAGAATATTTAGGTTAAGGTGTTTTTAATGTGTAATTAATTATTTTAGATGGAATAATAATTCATTGTATGTATTATTGATATATGAAATAGGAAAATATGTATTTGTTTTTAAGTTCTAGGTGAATGTTTTTATCAGAAAACAATCATTTTTTAGAACATTTAAGTTAAGGTGTTTTTAATGGAAAAATAAATTTATATTATTAGGTTAAGGTGTTTTTAATGGAGAAAAAAATTTATATAATAATATAGATTTAAGTCAAATGATAATTATAAATTATTATAATTAACATTATAACATAAAATGCATTTGTTTTTAAATAAAGAAATAATTATTTGTTTAAATAACGTGTATTGTTGATGTTTGTTTTAGGAAAATATGTAAAATCCTATCTATAATATGAAAAAAAAAAAAAAAAACAATTCATTTATATTAGATGGAGCAATAATTTAGTACATATATTATGGATATTTATTGCATGTATTGTTGATGTTTAATTTATGAGAACACCTTTTTGGTTGGAGTAACTT
>ML809023.1:0-19930 GCA_009831015.1 Picea engelmannii
AAATGAAAAATGGCTTGGGTGTGAGGCTCAAGGAGCGTTAGAGTGACGTGCATTTACTGCACGTCATATCTACACTTACACTCTCATTCATGGTTAGTACGAGCAATCCAACTATACAACTCATCAACCATTAAATCCAAATAAATTAAATACAAGCCGAATGCCCCATAGTTTTCCAATGTTTCAAACTTACAAATGCGCCAAACCTTGTCAAAATTCCCATGTAACACATATATCAAAACCTTGCTAGGGATACAAAGTCCCAACTTTAGATTTCCAATTTAAACAATGTGCACAACACTTGTAGCAAGGGATCAAGGTGATCACCAAACCATACACCACATACCATATAAAAATTAAAACTGGAGTGTAGGCCCTTCATCAATTTAAAGGCAACATAGTTTTTCTTTATGAGAGATAATTAAGAAAACCTCATTTCCTCTTTAGTCACCTTACCCATCACATTCTGTAATTTATTATTTTGACACCGATTTAAAACAAATAAAATTGTAGAGCTCGTATCTCAGCCAACTCATAAGCACATAAAACATAAGTGTTGTCTCTTCATCATAGTCACACAAGTCACACAAGGGGTCCCACCTATTAGTATATTATTAAATATAATTAAATAATAAGGTGTAGTCGAAGGGAAATTTCAAAGTGTATATTCTGTTGAGACAGGACCATTTACCTTATTGTATATTCTGTTGAGACAGGAAAATGCATCAACAAATTTCTCAGTATTCATTTTGTTCATCATGGTCCTGTCTCAACAGAATATACAATCACCAGGACAACTTGACTTGACCAATGTAGTAATTGAAATTGTCTTATTATTTCATTTTCAATCTTTCAAAGAACTCAACCAAGTGATCCACTGTATTCTGTTAGTCCACTATGTTCCTGTAACTCAGTATTTCTGTAGATTTCACTGCAGTTCCATGTCATACTTCACTATGGAACTTTTCAAAGCACTTGACCAGGTGATCCCATGTATTCTGGTAGTCCACTACATTCCTGTAACTCAGTATTACTGTAGATTTCATTACAGTTCCATGTCATACTTCACTATGGTACTTTTTGTCTTCATGTTGACATCAATGCCAACATGATATTTCCATCATAGACTTCAAATAATTGGTTCTCTCGTGCATAGACAAGTTTGAAACAAAAAGAAAAATTGTTCAAATGCAAGGGAAGCTTCCAATCTCCTTGAATCCATCAGTGTCCAAAAGAATGTTGCAACTACCAAACCCCACCATGCATTTTAAGAATGAGGAAGCAGACAAATTTATTAAGGAACACCAAGGAGCATCATATCTCCTTGAGAGATATCTCTCCAGCCCAAGAGTTGATAGTAATTTCGGTCAGGTTGAGGTAAGTTCTTTGAAATACCCATAGAAATAGTTTGCATGGATTTTTTCTTGAATGTTTGGGCTAGATTCCACGGCCTCTATGTCGAAATATATTGTTTATATTCGCCACTTTGTTGTTCATGAAGATGTGTTGATTGACTAGGCTAGAATCATTTCAAATGAGATAGTGTTTCAGTTGGGTGGTTTAAGAAAAATCGAAATTTTTTATATGACTTCTTATTTGGTCTATGTTATAGCCTACTATCACGTATTCAAAGAATTGTTAGGGAAAGGAGTGTTGATTTCAAGGTGGAACCAACTTTTGTTTAGTACCCAACTTTATGGAGACATAAATCCCAATACAGTTTCTATGTGGTCCAAAATGGTTTTATGTTTGTTGTCAAAAAAAATAGTTTTGGTCCTACTACATCGATACTGTCACTAGAGGTTGTCTCCTTTCTCTCCAAGAAAGAAATTTTTGAGACTTTGGAGGATTATAATTTTCTGAGACTATTTGGTTTCTAGGGGGAACCCTTTTTGCTCCCCTTTTATGTGTTTTATAATCTCTTTGTCATCGAAGTGTGCAGACAGTATAAATACTGGGAACACTTTTTCAACAAAAAAAAATAATAATTCATTCCACTACCTTGGAGGGTTGGGGAAATAGATGTCAATTGTATTTCCCACTTAAACGAATTTTTTGGTCAATTGGATAACTTAGTTTAAATAAATCTCAATGCATCAATGGTTTTGACCCAAAAAACTTATTTTCTTCACACATGTCCCTAGTTGGATACTCTTCATATTTTTGTAAGTATGAACAATTCAAAGGAGGAGGACATAACCAAAATATCCCCAAGGCCTCTATTGAAAAATCCTTGAACGAAGTTGAAGAGATGGAAAGCACTAATGAGTTCTAAGACAAAAGGGTAGAGAGGCAACAAGAAAGAACCCTAATTCACCCAGTATTTCATAGAGAGGTACTTCTACAAAAACAAAACCTAGAAGGAGTGGTCTAGAACCAAGAAGAACATCTGCTATAAATTCAGATGATGTTGTTGATAAAGACCCTACAAAGAAAAATTTGGAAAAGTATCAAGTTGCATACGCTTCCATTAAAATAAAGAGAGAAACTCAAAAATGGGACTAGATGTACCTGAAATTGAGGAAATTCCCAGAGCCATGGAAGTAGATGAAGTGATAGAAGAACTCACCTCATCAAAACAAAGATTGATGAAAACTAGAGAAAGTTTTTAGGCTCTAGCTTCCCAAGATCCATATATCTTTGAAGAAGAGTCTATAACACTTCACCACACACCCTACCATAAGAATTCTAAGAAATATTGTTAATAGAAAAAGTGAATATGAAAAATAAGAAAGTTGCTGAAAAATGAAAATGAAAAATCAATTTTTAGAGGGTTGCACCCTCGAAAATCGTGCGATTTCACTAGGAAACTGGGGAAGCACTAAAGGAATATATTTTTGATACTAAGAAAGAAAATTCACTTTTAAAGGAAGTGGAGAAATCTATCATTCTAAAACCATTATTTTTTTAACCTTGAACAACAATTCAACCAATACTTACCCTCGAAGATGTCCCTGAAAGAAGTTCTAAATTGAGGGGTTCATCCAGTTTATTATTGGATATAATAAAATATGTCAGAGATGGTATCTATAAGAGAATATACCTAATCCTTGAAGTCTGTGAATTAGCACAGAGTTCAACCAACTTCTCAACAAGGATTGTGCACTTTAGGGAATATCTCCAAAAAGACTTAAAAAATGATAAAGGTTTTTATAAATATGTCGTGGGAACGTTTGTAGAAAAAGTTTCAATCCTGAGTGACATCCATAGAAGAGAACAAAACCTTCCCTCCATTATTCGAATGAAACAAATTAATTCTTTCTGGTAGAAAAGGATTAAATGTTTAAAAGAATTGTTGTCAAAGTTGGATGTTGTTAAAATTAAGAGGGGTGACATATATCTAAAACTTGTTGATCTTACAAAAGAATTAGATGTCCCTAATTTATTAATCGATATCATACTTCCATATATCTAAAACTTTTTGATATTACAAAATAATTTGATGTCCCTAATTTGTTAAACGATACCATACTTATGTCTAAGGAGAAACTATTAGAGCAACTAGAAGCATTAAAAGTTGCATGGTAAAATGAATTTAGTGACTTGGTTGAATTCTCCGAAGAAGTAGACAGATGGCTTGTCCAATACATAAACAAAAATGATGACATTGAGGACACGTTGCACCAATTAAGAATTGATTTGATAGGACTGGAGGATGTCTTGTTTGAAATAAAAACCAAACATGAAATAACAGTTGCTCCGATGAGGGAATATATAGAACAATAGTTAACAAAAAAATTAGTTAAGATAACTCAGACAAATCAACATGAAACAGTTACAAAAATTATTCCACCTCCATCACAACAATAGCCATCTACAAAATACGTCTCAACAATAAAATGAAGGGTTCTAAAATTTCCATCGCAATAAGTCAAGTAGTAACCTTATTCTAGCCCTCACCATTTTTCTTCTTCAATCGATTGCCATTTTTCCTTTTATGTTCCCAACAACCTATGAAACCTAAGGATGACCCTTGATTGTTTTCTTTTGTCTTCCAAATCTCTCTTTCATTTTATGGTCCGCAAGAGCCCCATCCCAGTCCTCTTTGAAGGACAAACACATTTTTATTTTTTTAACCGTGGACATTATTGCTTATTTATTTAAGACATCTATTATTTTTTGAGGTTCCCAGAGAACTAGTTTGAGACATAACATTATTGATTTCTCAAGACTTTAATTTTAAGCATGAGATTTTGGATGTGTGTCTATCAAAATCTTCATTGGGTTTAGTGGAATGATCATTTAGAGTTCTTTGTTATATGTGGTCCATACTTTCCTTTCCATTTGTTGAATATTGTGTTCTATTTTGATGAATGTTGTGATAGAAATGTCATCCTATTTTAACGCATTCTCTTTTGGTTCACAAATCTTGTAACATAGTGTAAATCTTTTCTTTCTATAAGACACATGGTCCCTTCTCAAGTGTTATTTTCAATGTGAATATTTATTTCAAGAACAATCCTAGTCCTCTCTCAGGAAATTTATTTTTTCTTTTATGTTATTTGAAATAGAGGAGTACCACCTCCTTAAAAACGTAGGGGGATTTATCCTCATAAGATTGACTTAAATACTGTAAGACACTATTTTATATCAATAGTCATGTAAAATGAAGGAACCTTACCTAGCTTGGGGTTTTGATCTTGCACAATTCTACTATTGATTTTTTTGGTGATAATAGCTCCAAATTGAACATCTTTCTAGTGGTGGCCATTATGTGAGCCAATGGCACCCATGCCTCGGTAAATCATGAGTAGTATTTCTCTCCATATACCTGGAATATCATGACCATCATGTTCATGTAGGGTTCTCATAAACCTGTCGCGTTGTACCACCCTAAGGACCGGTTGAAACATTTCTTATCTTCTTTCCACCAGTTGGCTAGGATTTTGACTATATCACATTGGTTATGAAACTTTGTTAAAAAATCGGTGTTGAGTAACACTTTTGATTCTAGTAACTTATAATATTTATTGATATCCAAGGGAAGATATGTCCCCACACATTACCCCTAATCATTGTTGACTAAACACTTATTGCTATCAATATGGATGATAATCCACTCTAATGCCTCTATGTAGGGAAACACCAGGGCCCTTGGTACAACTGAATGCAATTAAGACATTGAATGTTTGGGAAAACCTTATCATCCATCTCTCTACTAGCAAGGTCACTATGTGGTGTTGATTCGGGGTAATGTTCATCCCTGATTTTTATAAATAATTTATTTTATCCTTGTAAGGTAACTTTCATTCTATTGATCATTAGGATATCCTTGTACACTGGTGGATTCACAAACACCTTACTCAAGGTAATATTGATTATTGACTCTACCATTTTTGTTGGCTCCGCTCCTTCCATCAACATTGGACTACATGCTTCCCCTGTCTCCTTTCCTTTCCCTTTTGGTGTTTTGGAGACTGTTGAATATAGGCTCTTCTTGGAAGCATTGTACTTGTAATGCTACCATTCATTAATATAATTAGTCATAAGCCATTTTTTCAATCCTTTGAACATAATTCAATCGAACATGGTGATTTTTTTGACCTACAAAAAAATGAAATTAGTGTAATTGAGCTTAATTAAACCACTTACCAAAGTCAAGGAGATAGAAAATTGAATCTCAGATGCTAATTATACTTCTTGAAAATCAATATGCTAATTGACATAGTAGTTTCAGAGCATAGCCATTCACAACGATGAAAATTCATATAAAATGCGAAATAGGGAAATCGATTATACGACTTTGAATTTAAAGACCAAGGACCGAATATATGCACCTATAGAGAAAAAAATCTTAATCATTTTGATAAGATTCTGTAAATATTCTGGTTTATATGCTACCTCCAACCATTAAATTCACATTAAAATATCTTTGATTATCGATGGTGAGCAAATTGTTGGACAATTAGTTTGGACAGTTGGTTGTCATTGATGTCAACTCTTGGAGATTTATGTCAACCCTTGGAGAAGTCCAGAACCCCTAGATATGTGGTTGAGATTGATGGTGAGTTAGTTGTCATTTATGGAGTGGTTGATGTCAACATATGTGATGGGTGCATTTGATGAAGTCTACATGAAGCCCCAAAGATGTGGTTTTGGGACCTGAAGTTGGTTGAGGAATATGGACATGAAGGATAGTGTAAATGCATGTAAAAAACTCATAGATAGATAATAATCGTCATGTCGTTTCTAGTGATAGGTGGAACGTCATGTGGTTCCTCACGGTTGAGGATTTATGGCCTTGTGAATTTGGAAGCCCCAAAGAATGGTTAAGAAGCCCCTAGTTGGTCACAAGTCATTAATGAAAGGGTAAAGTGGTTGTAACAAGAAACCCCTAAAGTAAGAAAATAGGTTACTTAGAAAAATTATAAATACACCTCAAGGAGTCTCTCATAAGTACATTCACATAAAAACTTATTGATTATCTATATTGTGAAGAACTTTGGTCTGTTGTCGAATCTGAGGTTGAATTTGAGGTAGAAAGTCTAAGGTTGTGAAGGAAGGTCGAAGGGGAAAAGTCTGAAGTGATAAAACTATATTTCTGAGGTTATCTGTGGGTTACAATGGAGAAAGTAGCAGGCATCCGCGGGTCATAGTGGAGAAAGTAGCGGACATTCGCGGGTCACAGTGGAGCAAGTAGCAAATACTTTTGAAAAAGCTTAAAGAAGGTGCCATATTGTTGATTATGAAGTTGAGGAAGGTTTGTTGGTTTGAGATGATATGCACCATGTCTTCTTCATGAGTAAAGGTATGTTTTACATGTGTTTGTTTGAGGCTTGTTTCATGGATGGTATGGCACGTGCTTAAGGCATGTCTTGGAACCCTTGTGGTACATGGTACATGGATGGATATGGTTGAGGTGATATTGATACATGCTTGACATATATTCTTGGTACTTGGTACATGGATGTTATGGTTCATTGTTAGAGGTACATATTTGTATTGGCATATGTACGAGGCACATTCCTTGGTACTTTGTTGAGGTACTTCATTGTTGATATCTTATGGTACATGGTGTATGACTTGATTGGGACATATCATGAGTGATGTTGGTACATGCTTGAGGCACATGGTTTGAGGTATCTCTTGGATGCATATCTTGGTGATGATGGTACAAGTTGAGACACATGGTTGTTGTACATGATATGGTACATGATTGATATACTTGGTATGGTACATGGTTGATGCATGGTATGGTACATGTTTATGTACATGGTATGGTACATATTGATGTGCATGGTTGATGCATGATTTGGTATAGGTGTTGATGCATGCCTGATGCACTTGTTGTGGTATAGGTTGTGGTACATGGTTGATTCTTGTCATGGTACAAGTTGATGGTTTGGTACATGTTAGGTCGAGGCATGTGTTGGTGATGTTGGAAATCTAGTTGAGAGGTGTCCTTGGTATATGATCCATGTGAGAGGATCTAGTTGAGTATCGGTAACAGTGACAAGCTGGACATGTTGGTCAGTGACAAGTTGGATATAGTGGCAAATTGATGTGATAGGTTGACAGTGACAGTGGAAGTGAAAGCGGCAGTGACAATGACAATGCTAATGGAAGTGATTGTGGTAGTGACAATTGGTCTATAATTATATTTCAGGGCAACAGGACGTGGCAAGGAAAGGGGGTTGTAGCCTCCTTCTGGTTGGTGCCGAAGAAAACAGGGACTTGGAGCTTCCTTCAGTTTGGATCATGATAATCAGGGGGTTGTAGCCTCCTTCTGGTTGGAGCCAGATAATTCAAGGATTTTTAGCTTCCTTCAGGTTGGATCCTTTAAATAGGGGGTTGTCGACTCCTTCCATTTGTAGCTGGAAAATTGAGAAGTTGGTGTTGCCAATGATTGTATTCTTTGATATATATAATAAATGATTATGTGTTTTTCTCCCATTTAGGTTTCCACATAAACTCTGGTGTAATATGTATTTGATTTGATGTTTTTTATGTTTATATTCTCAAGATATATTGAATGCAATCATAGATGATACATTGATGATATATTGTTGATAATATTGAAGTTTATATATTGTTGTTAAAAGTGGTAAAAGTGCTCATACTAATTCACCCCCCCCTCTCAATATTCCAACAATTGGTATCAGAGTAGGTCCTTCAAGAAATCATTTTAACCACTGGAAGAAAGATCATGGATTACACTGAGAATGGATCACCAATGTTCAATGATCAGAATGGTCTAGACTATGAGATATGGAGCAGAAGAATGAAAGCATTTTTACAGGAACAAATATATTATGCTTGGAAAACAATTGTTACAGGATACACCGCTACAAAGAAACCAAAAACAACAACCAAGAAGGAATTGTAAAAAAACAACAAAATAGCAATGGATTTCATCTAGGAAGAATTACCTAATCCAGTAAGAGAGAAAGTGGGAAAATGTTCATCATCTAAAGAAATTTTGGATAAGATACATAATCTATATTCCAATGAATCTCCCATCACAGAGTCAAATCCTATTAAATAAAGTGCAAATACAAAACAAGAAGAAAGATGTTCATCATGTCAGAAATATTCATAAGAAGAAGATTGTGAAGAAGGCGTAGTAGACCTTGACGCAGAATTAATCATTGCCTTAGATTAATTGAAAAAAGAAAGGAAGAAAAACAAATGTCTCAAGGAACAATTAGTCAAGAAGAATTCTCAAGAAAGTTATGAAAAGGCCCAACAGGTCATCATAAATCTAAAATCTCAGCTGGAAGAAGCCATAAATATTGAAGAAACATACAAAGGTCACTTATAAGAAAATTAGAGTTTGGAATACGAGATAGCAACACTAAGAAAGGAAGCAATGGAAAAGAAGTAGTGTTTGGAAGCCGAAAGAAAAGAAGCAGAGAAAAGATAAAAGATTTTGACAGATCATCTTAAGGAAAGAACTAAGGACTTAAATAAACTTGAAGAAGAATTTGGTCAAGAATAAAGAAGACTTGAAAATGAAATCATCTCCTTGAAGAATCAATTTGAAGAAGAAAAGTGAACATAAGAAGTCGTGAAGAGTCAGATGATGAAGAAATAAGAAGAGGTTGAGAAGCTTGAAGAAGAAGTTGTCACATTGAGAGCCAAAATATTCAAGCTCAACAAGAACGATGAAGAGACAGAAATATCCACATCATCAGTAGAGATTGTTGAAGAGAAGCACTCTAGGTTGCTAGAAAAGAAGAATGAAGAAAAGAGTAAGAGTTATGCAGAAGTACTCAAAGGAAGAAATCATGGTCAACCAGAATCAAAGAAAAATGATAGAGATACATCTTCAGAAATGCCCTCCACTTTCAAGCCACAAAGAATCTTCGATCATTATCATGATCATCCAAGGCAAGAATTCAGAAAGACTACACCACAAAAAAGACCATTGACTCCCATGTATGTAAATTTCTTTTATGGTCATTGTTTTTATTGTACTAACTTTGGACATAAAGTTGCAGATTGCAGGGCTTATGGAAGAAATGTTCAAGAAATAAATTCTCATGTGGCCCCACATAACATTGAATGTTACAAATTCCACAATTATGGTCACATAACTCGTGATTGTAGAAGCATGATGGGTACTTCTATGAAAAAGAAAATTGATATCATATATATATAAGTTTGGAAAAGAAAACAAGAACAGGTAAAAGAAGAGAAGATGAATGAAGGACACCTAAAAGTCATACTCTTATGATTGGAAATAGTACAAGATCAAGAAAAATCTACAAGCAAAAAGGAATATGTCATATACATGAAGATTTAGAGAAGAAATGAAAAACAAGAATAACAGGTGAATAAAGACCAGGTCCCAGAGATCGTAGGATTTGCAGTAATGCGAGAAAGAAAAGAAGAACAAGTGAATAAAGAATAGGCCCAAGAGATTGTACCTTTAGGAATTGTAGTGAAATATCAATCCACATGAAAAAGGGAATAAGTCAGAATTCATAGAGATGATGAGTCTACAAACCCATAAATAAAGTAAAAAACAGATAGAGGTGAAGTATAATAATGTTAAAAAATGAAAAAATAAAGAAGCTAGAGCCATGCCACTTCATTAAAAAGGCCTAGCCCCAAGGTCCTATGATAAAAACGCATATCTAAAGAGAAAGGACTAAGAAAAATCAAGGAAAATGTAAAAGGGGGTAATAAAAAGGTGTCGAGGTGGTAACTCTAAGCCAAACCCCCTCTTAAAAGGATTACAAGTACAAAAAATGAAGATTCCTAGCTCAAAAAGGCTAGTTGGACATGCAAAAGACCTCATACATAATTTAAAATGACTTTGAGGGTCGAAACATAAAGTTCCTTTTCCTTTTTCCATCAATTATTCATCAAATTCGCCTATCTCTAATGAAATTACTTAGGAAATACCTTTTTTCCTAAACATTGACACAAGTAATAGGGGGTAAAAGTTGTCCCACCATGGTAAACTTAGACAATTTCTAAAATTAATCTATGTTAAGTTGCTATTAGAAGATATTACTTGATGTTTGTTGCCTAATGACTTGTTTTGAAGCTTGATGCAACATATAGGTGGGCACTCCACATTGGTATCTGTGCACTATGCCTCAAGATCTGTGTCATTGGCTTGATATCCATGTCCCTACATTGGGATATGCGTACCTAGATTCATCCATATCTACCTACATTGGAATTTGTGTAACTTTTATTGGGATATGTGACATTACTGTGGACGATGACAAGGATGCCACATCATCATTGAGGTGTCAACATCAATGTGACTTTGTACACTTGTCAGCATTTGGAGCATTGTATGAGCCACATAGACATGTATTATTTGGCACATGTGAAAATCCTTCTAGAAGGGCATATTTTCTCTCCTTCACACATGGAAGGATTCTAGAACCTTCTAGAAGGGGCACACCTCAACCTTTGACTTATTCTCACACATGTGAATAATATGGTTGCATGATTTGGGGGTTAGTTAGGGGGCACCCTTGTTCTAGGGCATCCTTTTTTACCCACATGTGTGAAGTAGTTAGTGATTTGCTCAAAATTAGGAGGGTGCACTACTTCTCTCTCCTTTATGGACACATGTGTGAGAGTTGGTTGAGCATTTGATCACTTTGAGGAGGGCGCCATAGCTTTGAGGACTTTGTTGTAACCTCCAGTGGTTTCCTCACATGGTTTTCACTTGGGATGTAGTTTTGGTTCATGGTTTTACTCTAGCACATGGTTTCATTGTAGTTCATGGTTTTTTATATATGGTTTTGAGGAACTCTCTTTCTATTTAAGGAGGGTGTCATCTCATTTTTTATGGTTAGAAATGGAATAAGAAGACTATTTTGGCTCAATATTGGTGTGATTATCCGCTATTTCTTGTGTATATTTCTCTAGGGTGAACATAAAAGGTTTTTGGGCATGCAAATCTCATTAAATAAAGGGTTATTGCAAGGCCAATTATGCAAACAAGGTATGATGAAGATCAATTTTGTTTCTTTGTGATATTTTTTAAGCTATGTCTCAGTATTGAATTTAAATACCTTGGGTTTTTAAATTCTTACCTTAGATGTATGTTTTAATTAATCAAATTTGCAATACTCGGGCTAGATATAGAACTATTTTAGCTTCTCTATGAATTTTGTATAATCCAGGTACCCTAGATTGATGATTTCCAAGCATTCTCCAAGAAGATGTATAGGGACTTCAATGATCAAAAGAGAAAAGGGAATCTACTCAAGAGATGGTTAAGAATCCATATCCAATGGTGGCACTTAGGGTTTCTTTGTTTTTCTAACCATCCCATTTTTTTAAAAATTCCCCTTCAATTTTATTTTGCAAGCAATCTATGGTTTTAAAGAAATTAATTTGAATTATATTGTTAGATCTAAGTTAGTATTAAATTGATAAATATGAGCTAACTTGTATATCCTTTATGCTAGCTCTTTGTCTCATGCATAATCTTTAAGTTGGCATAAGTAAGCTAAGAAAATTTTGGGTATAGATCTTGTTTTTTTATTTTCCATATTTCTAGGTCTAACCATCCTTTTGGTAATAAATTCTAATGTGCTTGGTTCTCACATCTTCAACTAAGTTTATCACATATGAAGTTAATGTTGGAAACACACACCATAATTTGATGACATTAAAGTTGTAAAGCTTTCTTTTTCATGCATATGTCTAGTGAATACCCTAATGATTTAGCTAATTCATGCAATGCTTGGAATTTAGTATGATTGTAATATTATAATACATTGAATCAACACACTATATCTTGGAACGTTTGGGTCATCAAGGAAATATCTGTGTAAGGGTTTGAACGATCAAAACGATTGGATATAAATCTCATCTATGTTTGGGCCTTTTATTTAATCCCAATACACATTTTAAATAAATCGATGTATTTCATGAATTGAATGCCCTAATGGATGATCAAAACATCACATGTTTGTTGACCTCTTTCATGACTTGAAACTCTGTGTTTTGTCGTGTTTTGGCAATAATTCCATGTTATGAACCTATGCATCAAAATAACCACTAAATGTGCCATTTATAAACACATTTGACATTTATTTTTAATGTTAGGCATCTTGATCACTTGTTGTTGGTATATGGAAATGTATTAGTCCTTTGTCTTAACCTCATATGATCTAAAATACACCTTTAATATTTTATGCTTACAATCTCTCCAAGGTATATGATTAATTTGTTCTTTCCCTACAATATTGGTTGTTTATGATGATATTGTTTATGGATGATATTGTTTTTTCCTCCCAGGGTAGAGTTTTCGGCCGGTAAGTACCTTACCTACCCGAGCTACGCGAAGGCCCCTTCCTTATAATTAAAGTAGTTAGTTAAGCCACATACTTTCTTTTTCCGATTGACTTATACGGATCAAGGGAGGGTTTTTCCACATATTTCCAGCACTTCTCCACTGATGTTAATGCCACGGATCGCCCATTATGGATACACCCAAACATTGCGATAACCTTATTAACAGTAACAAGGGTATACATGGGTGTATGGTTCTAGGAGTTGAGTTGAATTGTAGTCTAATCTCCTGATTGTATTTTGAACCTTGATAAATTGCTAAGCCATGGTGGTTTTAGCTATTAAAAGCCTCTTACTCCTGTAGTCAACCATTTAAGAAAGAAAGTAAGGGGAGAATGGCTACCTCGGGCTTCCCGACAAGCAGAAAGTAAGTGGGGTAGCTCCACCTCGGGCTTCCCGACAAGGTCCTTCAAGAAAGAAAGTAAGTGGGATAGCTCCACCTCAGGCTTCCCGACAAGTAGCAATGTGAGTGGAAAGGTTGGGTGGGAATAATTCACTTTTAGAGAGGTCCTCCTATGCTTGCTCGAGCAACTTTGCAAAAGCTAAGAGATAACACACCCTATACATTCCCCTCTTCCTATTTTTTCCCTTCATATTTCTTATTTGATTTCATCTCCCATTATTTTTCATTCTACTTTATATTTTATGAGTTCAATTAAAATTACCACCTCACACAATCTAGTGCCTAGTTTCAATCTCTAATAATGATTTTCACCCCTTTGCCCCTTGTTGCTAATCACTGCCTTGTCCATGATTGTTCCTTAATTACTCTTGTTGACACTGTCATGCCCTAACTATACAATCTTGGAAGTCATATTATTTTGGTCTGTGTCAAGGCTCTTCCAAGCTTCTACATCACAAAACATCATTATGACATAAATTTGGCACTCACCATGCTCTTTCCCTACATAGTTATTTCCTATCCTCCATCATGCAAAGACCCTCTTGTTGTTTCTAAAGGACTTCACTGACTGTGTTGAGAGTATCAAAAGGTTGGTAGGAGAAATAGGATCAACACCATGCTTCTAGTAATCAAATATGTTCCAAATTGGTATTCAACTTTGCATCAATCTATCAATCATGGAAGAAGTACTAGCAACAACAAAAGAAGTTAAGCACAATGTTTAAGATATTATATCAATGATCAATAATTGAATGGAAATGAACATGTAGATGTGTGGTATCTATCAATTCTATGGAGAATGGTCAAACAACATGACTTGTGTTGCATTAAAATAAGGCAATGTGTCATCGCAATGAATGAACACAAGTTCAATGATATTTATAATTGTTAGTGTAATAGAAGAAGATTTAAGGGATTCAAAAGAGCACTTATGTTTTCATATCAAACACATGAATTACAAAATAACACCAATGTATGACTACTCTTACCACCTAGCTTGCATATGGAAACTATTATAGCTTGTACTTTAATTTTTAGTAATATTTATATGTAACCAAATAAAACGAGTGCATAATTCATTACTTGGGCGAATATAAAAGTCGTTAAACTCCAGATTTAAGTTAAAACCAAAATATTGGGGGTGGCAAGAGCGGATTGGAGTCTTTATGATCTCAGGGGGAAAAGGATCGAGCAACATGCATGGGGCTTAGGAGAAGTTTTGAACAATCAGGAAGAGGCTTATTATCAAGACAACCATCAAGAAAATTAACCATGGAGGGCTCAAGCTGTAGAGCATCATCATGAGAATTAGACAGACCATGGTTCAATTCAACAAGGTAGATTTATACCACATCCAAAGATTCTTGAATGGTGAAGCAGATGCGCGAGCGAAATGTGCCACTACATTGAACCCTGGTGTCCTTATGAAAAATGGGGACTTAAGTCTTGCCACTATCCCCTAATCAATGATATCAATCTGAATTGTCCAACTAACCTCCCAATTAATATACTTAATTGTTTTTCAAATCCATAGAACGTGTTTGAGCAGGTCACCAACTCACTAACGAGGAACATGAGTATCAGGGCAGTCCATAAAATCTCCTTAGTTTGAATGTTCTTCAGGGTTAAATGTATGTTGGGTCAATTTGTCAAGCAAACAAATTGTAGCAACGTTTGGAAATAGAGCTTGATATGCAATTTTTTGCCTTCAGCTCTATGTATTAGAATAGTTTTTGTAGGGGGATGCCTAGAAACGATAACATCCATGGTTTTAATCCCCGTGAATTATAATGTAATTATATAAATACGAATTAGGTTAGTGAGTCAAAGTGTTGGGGCGAAGATCCCATATTGATTTAATGTGGTCGAGGGCCGAATAACATATTATGAAGATTGAAATAATTAATAAAAGTAATAATCGTTGATTGTGATACAAAGAGATGAAGAACGATGGAGGGCTATGATTCCACAAGAGAGAAGGGGTCGAAGGGTGAATTATTCAAGGGTATTAGTCTAACCCACCTTCTAATTGATGTTGAGTGTTCCCAAAGCCAATAATTTAAACTCGTGTAAGAGGGTGGGTGTGAGGAGTCACATTCCATAGTTATTGGAGAGCATGGACATGAGTACTATCAACTTAGGGAAGAGTGTAAGTCAAGTCAAGCAAGAAAATAAAGAAAGGAAATTTGTATGGCCAAGGGGACAATTTTTGGACAGTCACGTTTTTGGATGGAGAACAATTTTTACCTGCAATTTTTGAGCAACAAAGGGCGAGCTAAGGGTTGGGAAGAGTACTAGCCATGGTATACTTGAAGGCAACCATTGTTCGACTGTGTTTTATGTGGAGAAAGAGGCTTGTGCACCTGCAAATCGATTTGTAAGCCTGTAGTGTGATTTCTTGTTGAGAAAATGTCTCAAAATCCTTGTGAAGGTTGTTGTGAGAACTCCTTGGGCAGTTGAGAGATTCCTAGCCAACCCAACGCATTAGGGCCCCTGATAAACAAATGATACGGCCTAAGGGACTGTGAGCAACGAAGGGGGTACATTCCTTGGGTAGTGCAAGTTGTGGGGAAAAGAGAGAGCTTGAGGATTGGAATTGTTGTGAGAGTAGAACTTGGTTTTGGAGCTCTTGTGTGTGGAGAGTGGACAACCAAAGGGTCGGATCTCCTTGCGAACTCATAGCCTCATCTCAGGGGTGGGATGTTGTTGAGATTTGGAGCAACGAGCCTATGGTTGGGAGGTTCATCCTTTCAATGCAGGGAGTTGGTTAATTATTAACAGATAAGTGTTTCTATTATGTTCTTATGTTATTTCATTATGTAAATGGTTTATATGAATTTTGTGTGTTTGTTGGTTGCTCGAACGGTTGCATTCAAGTTTAATATATGTTGTCAGATGCATTTACAAATGGTGGAATCAGTCAAACAATTAAATATGTGTGTAATATGTAGCTGGTAAGCTATAGGAAATTAATTAGCATTAAATCTTAATGATTTAATGAGTTATGCATGTAATGTTGCCCAGTTGGGGGTTGGGTATGTTGAAACAGTTTTTAAAGTTTTTATCTCTAAGACTAAAACTTTCCTTTTTCGGGTTTCGGCTTTTCATAAAGTATAACCCTCGCTATCATTTTCAAAAGCCTGGTACCGAAATCCCGACAAGCTTTATCCTTTAAATAATCAACCAAAAAAAAAAAAAGTGTTTTAAAAGTCCCAACGCACATTCTATAAAGTTATTTTTAATCACGGTAATTTAAACTCTAGAGGAGTTGATTAACAATATTTAAACCTTTCAGGATTTGGGTCTACTCAAAACCATATGTTTTCCATACATATTGAATCACAAAATCCCGATCCCCGATTTCCCGAAAGAATGGAAGTTAGTTTTTAATCCTGATTAATTAATTTACTAATACGAAAGTTAAGGCGTAACCTAATCTCATCATGATTTCGCAATTTCGGGAATCAGGGTTTAGCGATGACATACCTCATGTATCTACGATCCTCGAAACCCCGAAACGCGAAGTCTTGAACCATAATCAATGTTTAAACTGAACTAACTCTGTTTTAAAAACATGATTAACGGTAATTAAACTTCTTAGGTATTTTCTTATTTTCGGTACCGTTGAATGAAATCTTTTGAATTTTGAATCTAGGATTGTCGAAATACGGCCACATTAATAACGGATAATTGATGATTTATGTGACACTAATGTGTATCTCATAAATATTCACTGCATTTAAAGTATTAAGTTCTTGTCAGCTGCGTCAGTACCGTCATCATTAAATGAGTTAAAAGAGAATTAAAGGTCTGTGTTTCACAATTTATCCTGGTTCATGCTATCAGGTGTAAGACGCATTCAACTAAACTCATGCATCTCTCTTCTGTGATAGGTTTTCATTCTGATACGAAAATCATGTCACCAAAGAAAGCACCTAAGAACAGTGAAGATACAAATGAGATTTGCAGTCCAGAGGCAAATATCATATCCGACACAACACCACATGCTATCAACTCGATCAAATCCTGGAGACAAATCTATGAAATTCTGGACTATGAAATCAAAAATTCCCCAAACGATTCTAAGAATCACCTTCGGGACATAGCTGAATCCAAGCTTCACAAGATTGCAGCACGTCCACGGCTCGTGGCGTACAATGACATGATCAGTTGGGCTCTAGAGAAGGTTGATATTCCGACGAGAAGTATTCTGAACGATTAGTGGGTCATTATCGGCTCATTCAAACCTAAACATATCGAAGTAATGTACAAACTCTCACCCAATCCTAAATATATTTACAATGCGGAGTTTATAGCTGAATTTCAAAGGAAGGAGTGTACTGAGGCAGACCGAACTTATCCCGATTTAATCAAAGGATGGTGGAGATGTCCATCAAAGTTTAGGGCCGACACTCACGGAAATTATGCCACCGCATCTTTGAATGAATACATGGTTTATGTAGCCATGATGTTGTGCAGACTCTTTGGCAAAAAGAATCCCTGTCATTTTCCCGCAGATTGGGTACCCTTTTTAGAGGAGGCATCAGAAGGGTATAGTTTCAACTGGAGCAAGATTTTATCCGATAACTTGGCCAAAGAGGTTTCAAATTACAAAGCCGCAAAATCCCAAGGTCAACCAGTGGCCTTTTACATGTCGGCATACATAATGGACACCATTTGTTTTTTGACTCCGTTCCCTCTGATGAATTGGAATTGGAACATAACCTGCCCCCAACCCATTCACGAGTATCATTCAGAGTTGTGGGAAGAAAACACAATAAATTCATTTTACGAAATTTGTCATTTCATAATAATACCAATGCATAAAATGCTTTATGGCTGTGATCCTCCTCGCATCTCTGAGACAGTCTCAGAAAACCTCAGGGCAATAACCGACTAGTTCATCGAAGAAAGTTTATCCTACATCAGGGTTTATGGGTGCTCAGTCCCTCCTCATGCACTTCCAAACTTTCTCACAGACAGACTGGTATTGAGAGACATAGCACACCAAATAGTGAAAGGCGGTATCGGAATAGAGCTAAAGGCGGCCCAAAAGAAATCCTGGCCAATCTTCCCTGTGCATATCGGGAAATTTTCATTACTAAACCTAAACTTGGGCCATTCCAAGGTGGAAGCAGAAGCGCTCGAAGAAATCAAAATGGTAAATATTGAGCACAAAAAGCATGACCCTTATCAACTAGTGAACAAACACCTGATACACTGCGGCATGAAAGCTTATGAACACGAAAGGTCCGCTTATGATGATATGTTCAAAGAGGTCAAAACTTATGAGGAAGCATTAAATAGAGTACGGGCATTACCACCCGACTTACAGACTGGTTTTATGACCTTCCAAAGCCATAGGCGAAGTTGTTTACCGAAGATATTGCAAGGTCAATACACGATTCCCCCTCCAGAGCAGGAAGGACCTCCGCCAGGTTTTGAATCAAATTCACAGGATAAAGCAAATGCAAAGGAAAGTTTGAAGGAGACTGAAATGCCCTCACTAAGAACAGAAGTTCTACAAATCGAGAACTCGGAGTCAGGGAAAGGAAAGGAGTTGGAAACATCTCTAGAAATCCCCGAATATTTTCCCGAAAAAATAGGAGAAACGGTATCGACAAAGCTTGGAAGCCCTATTACTTCTTTGACCCCATTGCAGTCTACCTATGGAAACCCCCAAGAGGAAGCTCTATATGTTAGTGATCTCGAACCTATTTCTAGAGACAAAATTCCTTCATCCGATTATTTTTTCAGTAAAAAGAGAAAGGCTATCTTGAAACAGGAAATGCATCTAAGAGGAGACACGATGATAAAAAAGCATAAGATAATCGTAGATGGACAAAATCTTGAAGAAGGGGAATTCACTACAGAAATAGCAGGCACAATGGGAGCCTTCGCATCAGCAAAATTACACTCTGTAAGCAGTTTGAGGATTAGGTTACAACAAAAAGACCAAATGATAGCCCAGCTACAAAGTCAATTAAGGGAGACTAAAAAAATTATCAGCCTGGAAATAAACAAAGGGCTAGAACGAGCCAGAACTAGTGACATACAGGAGATTCAAATACTAAGAACAAGCTTAAATGAAGCGAACATGAAGATATAGGTCAGTCAAGCACAGGTCCTACATCAAGAAGAAATGAATAAACAATTACAGAACAAGATGAGTTCAATCCAAAATCAAGTGGTAGAGATGGAAACTTTCCAAGCCTAGGCATTGGAAATACAGGCAAAAATAGAAAAAGAGCAACAGGGATTGATCTCTAAGCTAGAAATTATTCAGACTTACTTTAAGGAGACAAGCAAATCCTTCGATAGTATCCTCTTAAAGGAGAGGGAAGCAAAAGTAGCCAAAACCACTTTTCAAAAGGCAGTGATTCTTTCAGCAAAAGAGGAGATCGGAAAGACTCATAAGTTATCTGTTTCAGAGCAGATCAAAGGTGATATAATACTCAAGTTTTGGAAGGCAAGCCTTGCTGAAAACAAGAGAATAACCAAAGAGGTTAACGATGCTTGCCAAGCAATTTTCGATCTTCTAGATAAGGCTTCGTTGAACATTGGAAGAGACAACTGTCCTGGGTTATTGGGACAAATCAACATTGGAAGGCATCAATTAAATTTCAAGGAGAATTTGGATGAAATTCAAATAGAAATCTCACAGATAAAGGTAATTGATGTTACACAGATTAACAAGTGGATGGTGAAGCCGAATTTAAAGTTACAAACTATTGAGTTTACACGAAAGTTAGTTGA